>CAJNJA010053197.1:8428-25030 GCA_905231915.1 Symbiodinium necroappetens
CTGTCTGTCTGTCTGTCTGTCTCTATATATATATATATATACAGAGAGAGAGAGAGAGAGAGAGGGCGATCGACTTTGATGTGGCAAGTACAGTACAGTATACAACAAAACCAAACACTACAATACAGAATATCATACTGGGGTAAAATATGAAACTTAATACAGTTCACATGCTTCAAAAGCTAAACTTGGTACGCATATATGAAATATGTATTTGCATACACACACACACACACGTGTACGGTGATTTTACGCACGGATCCATAACGCTTTGAATGGAAATGGAAGTCGTCGTTTAAGGGTGCCAATGCCCCTTCACTGAGGAGTCTAGCTTCCACCGCGTTGAGGATCCTTTATATAAATCCAAGGCCCCTAAACCCCCAAACCCTAAATTGCCATATATCCTATATCCTATATCCCTAAGCCCTAAGCCCTTCTTGATCTTGGGTTCTGGAGATTGGAGAACTAAGGTTCCCAACTTCGAGGTAGATTTCTGGGAAAGGCCCACGTTACTACTACTACTACTACTACTACCACTACTACTGATACTACTAATACAACAACAGCAACCACAACAACAACAACAACTACTACTACTACTACTACTACTACTAGTAGTCTGGATTATTTCAGAGGAGTGCTTCTGTTGGGGCTTTGAGGTCGGAGCGCGGCATCGATCGGGAGTTCGGGGCCGTCTGGTGCTGCTGCTGCTGCTGCTGCGAAAAAAGACCCTAACTTAGACAAATGGCCAGAGCGCAGATGATGCTACAACTACCGCCGGAGGCTCACAGTCGTATCTTGCGCAGCACGCATAGGGTTTAGGGTTTAGGGTCGAGGATTTTGCGTTTAGGGTTTGGGGTTTAGTGTTTTGGGTTTAGGGTTTGGGGTTTAGGGTCTGGGGTTTAGGGTTTAGGGTTGTTGGGTCTAGGGTTTAGGATTTTGGGTCTAAGGTAATCTCATGTTTTCTTACGAGCAACACATACAGGCGTAGATGTTATCTTGCATACGTACATATCTGTACAGGAACCTGATTCCGGCTTCGTCTACACATCATGTCTGCATAAATGTAGACATGGATGTATATACTGTGTAAACATTTCGCACCTAAATAAACACCTACCCAACATCGTTCCCACCTGCCCACAAACCTCGGCCACGCATATGCACAGCAGCCGCGAACGAATTCGCGACGTCGTCTGTGCGCACGCGCATGAAACAGCACCTAGCCTAGCAACACTCCCAAATGAAGAAATGTCGCATAGCCGAAACGATAACCCAAACCCAAAACACAAACGTTAAGCTGGGCTGTTATTAAACCCTCTTCTAATCCTCCATAGCTGAACCCTAAACCCTAAACCCCGACTCTTAAACCCTAAACCCTAACCCTTAAACCTTAAAACAAAAACCCTAAACCCCGGCCCTTAATCCCTAAACCCTAACCCTTAAACCTTGAAGCTTAAAATCCTAAACCTTAAACCCTAACCCTTAAACCCTAAAACCCAAAACCCTAAACCCCCAAACCCTAAACCCAACCCTTAAACCTTAAAAAAGCCCTAAACCCTAGACCCTAAGCCCTGAAACAGAAGAAAGAGACAACAAAGCAGCTCACATTAAACCTTAAAACCTACAAAACCCTAAAGCCTGAAACCCCAAAAGAAAGAGACAACAAAGCAGCTCCCAAACCCTTAAACCTTACAACCTTACAACCTAAAACCCTAAACCCTGAAACCCGAAAAAGAAAGAGACAACAACGTAGCTCACATCCTAAAACCCCAAAAACCTAAAACCCCAAACCCTAAGCCCCAAACATGCAGACCAGGGATCTCATCTGGCTCCAGCCCGCTTCCACCGATGCTCCAGAGGAGACTCAGAGCCGGCTGCCAGGATCCGGCCTGAGGGGCTTTATAGGGCTTATTGGGTTTGGGGATCAGGGTTTAGAGGGTTAGGACTTAGAGGGCCTATAAGTTTTTTTTTTTTGTTGAGGGCCTTTTGGGTTTAGGGGTTAGGGTTTGGGGTTTAGGGTAGAGGGTTTAGGGTTTAGGGCTGCTTTCAGAGGGCTTTCGGGTTTGGGCTTTAGGGTTTGGGTTTTTTGGTTTAGGGGTTTGAGGTTTAGGCTTTTGAGCTTAAGGTTTTAGGGTTTGGGGCTTCAGGGCTTGGGGAGTTGGGATGTTGAGGGTTTGAGGCTTTAGGGTGTGGAGTCGCCAACAATCCCTTCAAACAGGAACAGACCTTCAAATATTGGGGTCTCGAGGGTTTTTGGGATTGTACCTCCTCAGGTTTTTACTTTAGGGGCATTCGGTGCAGTACGTACAAGCAATCCGCGGCGAAGCATCCTCGCTTGACGAACACCCGGCAGAGACGCTTGCAGAAGATCTACAAAGCTATGCTTGAACCGCATTCACCCACGACACGAAGATTGATAGAAGTCTGAGCTTGGGCTCCTTTCTCCTCCTGACCTCCCTCTCAGACCAGATTAAGGCTTCGGGCCTTCGGGCTGCAAGAAGAGGGGCTTAGGGTCGAAGGCTCAGGCTCTAGGAAGGTAGGGTGGCCAGAACCTTCAACCCTCCGGCCCAAGCAAAAAATTAAACTCTGGACCATGAACCCTAAACCCTAAACACCGGCAGGAACACACTTCTCCATTATAGCTCAATGATGAACAGAGGGCACAAATTTTGCCGCTTTATCTGAACTTAACGACAGGTTCGCAAGGGTTAACATAGCGGCCCGAATATTTGGACAAACTCAGCCGAGAGCCCAATACCCCTTAGTTAAGGAATACACCTTAAACTATAAGGGGCTTCACATTGTGATTTAAGCTACATTCCTTATTTAAGGGGTATTGGGCTCTCTACACTCTATGCCATACTTCCATGCGGGAACCCTAGGGAATACTACTGGTAGTGAAGGACAGGCTCAGTTGGACTTTTGGCTGCTTGGGCCCACAGCCAAAATCATAGTGCTTTGTAGCAGCCCTTTTGATTTTTCCATGATGCTCAACTGGAAAAATTAAGCATAACATCCCAATGCCCTGCCGCAGCGACAGACCTTTGATCGAATCACTTGTGAGATTTTGGGTTTACCGCGCAAGACCTGTTTTCTTTCAAGGCAACATAAGCAACCCTGCTTTTGGGTCATAGGTGGGGTTTAGGGGCTTGGAATTTTGAGCTTTAGGGTTGCTCGGCCTTTGCACAGGCGCTCATCGCCGTACTGAGACAGATCTCATCTGCTTGGATGGTCACCGCAGCCTCGGCTGGTGTTGGAGCTCTTGCGACACTGCAACTCTAGGGGTTTAGGGTTGAGGGCTTATCCAGTTGGGCTGAACAGGAGACATTCGCCGCCCATCAAAAGGGCCACCAAAGACTAGGGTTCAGGGTTTCTGGTATCAAACGTCTAACCCTAGATCCTCAACCCTCAAAACCCTCAAGATTTCTGCCCGTAAGGCTTGACTTCACATCTAAGACTATCATCAAAAGCTCCCGCACAGGGTTTTGGTGTCCTGATCTTGAGATATGAGAGTTCCAGAACATGCGAGGCACCATCACGGGTCGGAGGATAATGAAAATAACGACCGTGAAATGAAGTACTCGCACATGTACAAAACCTTATGAAGAGAAACCAAACTTTCGAAATTAAACCCTTAAAGGCCCGTATAGCATCCTTATAGTTGTTTTTGGGGGAGCCCTCTGGGGATCCCTTTGATCCCTTTTGGGTACCATGGACCCTTATGGACCCTTATACAAAACAAAAAGGCTCCCAATTGAATCTCAAGCCACGAGGTCTTCAACAAGCTGCAACGCCACCTGCCACTGTCCGGCTGTCTCCTGGGTTCTCTCTGTGTTTCGGGCTTGTGATTCTTGGGTTTCTGTTTACTATAGGTTATAGATCCCAAATACTGTAATAAATAAATAAATATAAATATAAATATAAATATATATATATATATAGGTCCTTAACCAGAACCCACATTAGGGCTGTTTGGTTGCCACATCTGGGTTTCTGGCTTCCAGGGCTTACCTTCCAAACACGGGAAGGAGTTTAGTGGGGTTTACAGGCAGGGTCTGCAGGGTTTATCCGAAGAACGCGACTCCACGCGAGCAAGGAAGTAAGCACAATACCATCACCCTTAGACCCCAGCCTACCCGCTCTCCACACTCCAAACCCCCAAATCCCCTCAATAAACTAAACCCTGAACCCTAAACCCCAAACCCTAATCCCCTAAACCCTAAACCCCTAATCCCCTAAACCCCTAAAAGTACTCCAGATCCAGTCTCGCATGCGCCGATGGCAGCACTGACACTGATCAAATCCGAGCGGATCCTTGCCAGAGGCATGGCTGACCTGTTCCAAAGGCGACCGGGGTTCCTTAAAGTCAGGGACTCCGGTGGGCTCCGATAAGGTTTAGAGTTTAGGGCTTCGGGGGTTTTTAGGCTTCAGGGGTTTATGGTTTAGGACTTTAAGGGTTCTATAAGGGCTTGTAGGTGCGCTGGTTTTAGAAGTTAAGGACTGTGAAGCCCCACAACTGAGGAATATGCAGCTCGAATCACAGTAGACGGGTCCAAGTAGAACTCAGCACGCATTGCTTAACGTCGTGTGCTTGGCGTCTTTGCGTTTCCGGATTCTGACATTCCCAAGGCGAAGTATGCTCCACACTTTAAATTTGTCCCCAAGCTCTAAGCCCGACCTAAACCCTAAGCCCAATAAACCGTAAACCCCAACCCCTAAACCCCCCCCAAAGCCCTAAACCCTAAGCCCGACCTAAACCCAAAACCGATGCTTCCAAAAACACCCGAGAAGAAAAGGGAAGTCAAGTCCTGAGGCCCGAGCACCCTCGAAAGAACGGAAGCGAAGATGCCACAGATTGATGCAGAGGGCTTATTCTAGGGTTTAGGGTTTAGGTTATAGGACTTCTCGGGCTTAGGATTTAGGTTTTAGGACTTCTAAGGCTTAGGGTTTAAGGGTTAGGACTTCTAGGGTTTGGGGTTTTGGGTTTAGGACTTCTAGGGTCTAAGACTAGGGTTTCGGGTGTAGGAAGATTGATGCAAAGGGTCCCAACACTTTTTTCAGACCCTGAAGGAAAGACAGCACCGACAAGTTCGATGTCCTGCTGAGAATCTCAACTGCCTGTGTAAAGTAGGTGACAGTCCCCCTACATGTAGAGAGAAGATACTACTGTAACCCTAAACCCTAAACCCTAAACCCCTAAACCCTAAACCCAAAAACCCCAAAACCTAAAACACCAAAACCCAAAAACCCCAAAACCCTAAACCCAAAAACCCCAAAACCTAAAACACCAAAACCCCAAAACCCTAAACCTCGGCGCCGAAACCTGAACATGACAAACAAAAAAAAAACAAAACCCAAAACAAAACACTGAAGGACTTCGAGAAGCCCTTAGAAGGAACCTTTGAAGATTCCTTGGAGGAACCCTAGCAGAACCATTAAAGCCACTACTATTAGGATTCGGGGTTTTTGAGTTTCTATAGTGGCTTTAATGGTAGTGGGCCACTACCATTAAAGCCACTAAAGAAACTCAAAAACCCCGAACCCGAACTAAACGAACCCTTAACCCTGAGCGATAGCATAGTATCGAACTCAAAAGGGAGATCCTTTTGCCCTACGGCACAGAACCTCTTACACATGTCCCCCAAAAAGAGGAGCTCTTGGAGTTTGCTGGCAAGTGGCAGCAGTTCCACTGCCAGCTCCCATTCCCCCGCTGCTCTCAAGGCACTGATGGTCGAGTTGTACCTAGGCGCCGAAGATTTGCAAAATTGTCCATTTCTATTTAGGGCTTTGATCTTTGTGCAGCCCTTCATTGGGCTTTAGGGGAAACCCTAAACCCTAAGCCCTAAACCCTTATCCCTAAGCCCCAAACCCTAAACCCTAAACCCTAGAAACCCTAAACCCTAGAAGCCCTAATCCCTAAACCCTCAACCCTAAACCCTCAACCCTAGAAACCCCAAACCCTAAACCCTAAACTACTACTTGAGAACCTTGGTGCGTGATGTCATCTGGCCTCTTCCTGTCCACGAGTCTGGAGCTTAGGGGTTTAGGGTTTAGGGCTTAGGGGTTTAGTGGTTAAGGGGTTGAGGGTTTAGGATATAGGGGTTTAGGGATTTAGGGTTTAGGGCTCTAGGGGTTTAGGGTTTTAGGGTTTGGGGTTTAGGGGTTACCTGGCCTTTATGGGCGGTTGAGGGTTTCGGGGTTTTGCCGGGTTTGGCTGTTGGGAGTTTGGCGTGCAATCAGCGTGTCGGGTCATTGGCATTCGGGCTTGTTTAGTGCTTCACGATTTGAGACTTTATTAGGGATCTAGGTATGTTCCGAAGGAGCCCAGATAACGAAGGAGGTATTTGGGCTTCTAAGGCAAACAGCAGGAGGACTTATTTTTGTTGACTTTTCGGAACGCTCCAAACCCTACACAAATGAAAAACCAAAATCCGACAGTCCCGACAAAGGTAATGCCTTGGCTGGGCAGGTTGCGACTAATCGTGACCCTTAGCTCACACCACGGCATACGCCTCACACAGTGGTGAGCGCGGAGCATCGGCACCCTAAATGCTTTACAGAACACCCCTAAACCCGATGCCCTAAACGCCCAAACCGTATGCCTTACAACTCAAACCCGAAACCTTCAACGCGAACCCCCTACACCCGAGGCCCTCAACCCTCACCCCCCACCCTCCCCGGCCCCCCAAACCCCCTAAACACAGAGCCCATGAGGGCAGCCTTGATCGAGGCATGCGAGCTAAGAGTTCAAGGGCCGCCTGCCAGCGGCTGCCTCGCCTGCATGCATCTCTTATGGTTCTGTCTAACTTGGGTACTGCCCCCATACAGTAACAGTCCATAGTAGGGCTACTATAATTAAGGGCCTTGTATATCCATATTATGAGTATTACTCAACTGTTACTGAGCGGGGGCAGTGGCCAAACTCTAACAGTGAAAGCCATCAGTTCCAAGAACAAAACAAGCGGCTCCGATAAAGATTCAGTATTTTACAAAGTGATATAGAATCAAGCATAGATGCTTCGTAACACCATGGGCTTATACTACTCGGAGAACACGGGACAAACAGCTTTGGCATTTCTGTCCTTGGGGCTTCACAGCTTCAGACTCTATCGTGCTTTAGAATTCGGGACTTGTAGCGTCTCCACCCCCAACCGCAGATCTTTGGATCTGGGCTTCATGAGTTTCAGGATCAGACATCGTGTTTGCAGAATGACTCGGGGGATTGCGTGGCTTTAGCTGGGTATAGGCCGAGCACAAGCAAGATCACTGCTGTGTCTGGACTGCACATCTCCGAGAGCTGCGCAAGCAACTTGTACTCCAGTCAGGCCTTTGAATCGAATCCCAACAGGCTGAAGTAACTCCCAAGGTCCGATCCCTCCACTTGCCATCGGCCAGGTAGCTCACAGGCACCGATAGTGGAGTTGTAGCTGATGGCGTCCTCATATCATATACTGAGAGCACAATTACCTAGCGATTGATCATACTAACAAATGAAGGCTGTGAGCGGTCATGTAGGGACAGCAAAACCCTAAACCTAGACCCTGAAATTAAACCATCCCCACCCAACCATCCTAAACCCTAAACCCTAGGCCCTAAACCCTCAACCCTAAACCCTAAACCCCAAACCCCAAACCCTAAACCCCAGACCCCAAACCCTAAACCCCAAGCCCCAAAAGCAAAAGTAGCTCTCAAGCCCTGGAGTTCACTCGTTTGCATACTCTGTGAGGCGGGAGCCTTCTCGTCTCCAACTCAGGCTGCGGGTTTAAGGGTTTAGGGTTAGGGAGTCTAATGTGAGTTACGATAACCCTAAGGGTCCATGTGCCCAAATAGTATATACTTTGGCCTTATGAAGTAGTTTCTATATATAGGTACTTTGGGGCCAAAGCATAATGTACTATTTGGGTACATGGACCCCTAGGGTAACATAATGCTTTACATAACTGGGCTTCCTGAAAGGCTTCCTGTGATGGCTGCTGTGGGACTTTGGCCACTTCGGCACGACTAAACTAGACAATTCCACGCTTCGGATAAGTTAGGGTGGTGCGTGCCTACAAAGCTTGCTGCCCGAAAGGCAAGCTGGAGAGCGCAGCTTGGACATGCAAAACATCAACATCGTGACTGCTCACCCTGGCGATTCTGATTTTTGCTTAAGTGCAACCCTTAAGCAAAAATCAAACGCCCTAAACCTTAAGCCTAAAGGAATGAGCATTGCAACCATAACCCCATGCCCTAAACTTGCACCTAAACCCTAAACTCAAACCTACCAAATCTACTCTTCCCATCTGTCTTGAGTACTTCTTCAAGGTTATTGTTTGAGGCTCCCATGTAGAAAGAATACTTCGCTAAAGTACTGGAGGCAGTCATCAAGACGCGACTGCCAACAAGCGTCTGTGGACACCTCCGCTGCCACCATGCCAGAGAAGAACAACACCTTGAAGTGGCCCCAGTGAATCCTACGCACCTACATAATGTTGGGGCCTTCCTAATTGGCATAGGTTTTTGTTGGGGGTATGTTGTATAGTAGGGGCCCTAGGGCATAGTACTACTAGTTATTGATAAGCATCTACATAGAGTATTGCATTGCAGGCATTTCAAATTGAAGGTTCAGGGGTTTAGGGTAGTGCTTCTACACTTAGAACGGCCATGATGGCTTCTGTGGGTATCTCAACCCTAAACCCTACACCCAGATACTAAGTATCATGTGACGCGTCCGAAGATGTTGACCTGGACCTATAGGATCGGAGTCCGGGTTTGAAAGATTCCAAGGCGTAAATCTGCATATCTTTACACATTTCATAGATTTTATATTAGATATATATATATATATTTTTTTATATATTACAACTATACTGGGGTAGAGAAAACAAGGCTATTTTAAGGGTTGCACAAATGCGCCCTGAGGTTCGACAAGGGCTGTTGGCTACATCTGGGTAGTTCTCGAAATTAGGCCTTGTTATAAGGGTGCCGTACCATATTTGGGACCTAAAAGGGACCCTAATTTTGAGAACTACCCATCTACTTTCTGTACTTATCTTCGGAAGAGCCCGGGGGCCCTTACTCAGCATCCAGGCGGCGCCGACCCAAACCCTCAAGCTCAAGCTCTAACAGTTTAGGGTTAAGGGTTTAGGCGTTCAGGGTTTAGGGTTTAGGCGTTTAGGGTTTAGGGCTTAGGGTTTAGGGTTTGGGCGTTCAGGGGTGTTTTGGGGCTATATCAGGGGTTTAGGGGTTCAGGGTTCAGGGCGCCGACAAGTGACCGTTCGCCCAACCCCACCATCCTTGAGGCCAACAACCCGTAGACTCCTCCAACTACCCGTAGGCTCCTTAGTAGTTCCTTTTGGGGATTTCCTTATCGGATTCTACATATACACCATAAAAAGGAACGACTATGGAGCCTATGGGTAGAAAGCCGACGACAGAATTAATTGAGATAGGGGGCCTTGGTAGATGGATGGGGGTTTTCGCTGGTATGCTGTACTATAATTAGTAACTAAGGAACCCTAAGCAATGGTACTACCAATTGATTCAGGCTTCTTTGCAACACCGTGAACTAAATTGGCTTGGTATTGGTTCTGAAGGGAAGCGACCTGCCACATTTAGGTGCTAGAGAAGCCCAAATGAAATAGAAGAAGGCTGTGAGCCTCCAGGGCAAGGAATGGCAGGGGCTATTGTTCTAGGGAATTCTATGGTAGAACCAGGGCAATGAGGCTGTAGGGAAGTGTACCGACAAAAATTATTCAGGAAAGCACAGTCAAGGCGGCCTATATATGATATGCATATGGGCTGATGGCGGTTTTGATGCTAGCACCAAAACGAGGAAGCTAAGGGGAATGGTACTGAACAAAATTCCTCAGGCTTCTGAGGTAAAAGGGGCCATGGAACAGCGGTCTCCCATTGCAGAGCTCGGGTGCAAACACCTCAGGAGGTGTGTGTGTGTGTGGGTGGTTTAGGGCTTAAGGTAAGGATTGAGAAGGTTACCTATAGTCTCCATTGTAGTTCCTTCTTTGGTTCAACCAACTAAATATTAAAGATCGCATAAGGTAACCCCACAAAGGAACTACAATGGAGACTTTAGGTAAGGTAGGGGTTCAGCACTTAAGGTTTAGCATGATTCGTTCGGCGTGTTCGCGGTGAAGCCGTCTGAAACGTATGTACGCAGCACCAAAATAAGATTCTGCTGGCACCTAAAGTCTCCATTGTAGTTCCTTTTTTGGTTTAACCAACTAAGTATTAAGGATCCCAGAAGGCACCTAATTCCCCGGTTACTTGTCTCTCTGCCTCTCGCTCTCTCTCTCGAGGATTCACATGTACATCTAAAGACATGCGAATACTGACTACAGATATGCAAAAAAACCCAAACACAGTAGTTTTCAGGACCTTTCCGTCCGCAAGTGTCTGTGTTGCTCCGGTGAGGCCATTGCCCATGGCCTGCTCATATGCACTTGTGCTTAAGCTTCGTAGGCTGTTGGCGCTTCTAAGACTAGAAGCATTAAACCATGAGCGAAGCTGAATTACCGAGTAGAGTGGCTTACTTTCCCCATGACAAATAGCGACAGCTACTTGGCAGGAAACTGATTTTCTAGCGATGTGGGAGCACAGGGATCCTCGGTCCATGCCCCCCAAAACAAGGCCCGTATCATTAGAAGGCATACTTTTTTCCGAAACAAAACTCTCAAGCCCGATCAGAACGCTTACAAAGTAAAGCCGCTTTGTGGAACTTTTCTCGCTCCAGGCACTGATCATCGTGTTGAAGCTGATGGTGTCGCTGAGCCGAACCGTCTGCATGCTCGAAAACCTTGGCTACGTGAACATAAGGATTAATTACCCATAGGCTCCATAGTAGTTCCTTTTTGTGGTTGGTATTTAGGATATTACAAGGTAATTCCAAAAAAGAACTACTATGGAGCCTATGGGTAAGGATTCCAGCAACTGTATAAGGATCCTCCAAGGCTTGCTAAAGGGGGGGTATCAGGGTTACTGCAAGGGATAGGACAAGGGGTCACTCGGAGGGCTACTGATAAGGGATGTCATACTGGGCTAGTAGTTTGAGGGGTAGGCTATGCGGGTTGCTGTTCAAGTTAAATGATCCCACATAAGCGTTTGTATTCTCTGGGTTACTATGGGGGTACCCTAAACCCTAAACCCGATACCCGGGTTGGGATGTTTAGGAGGTAGGGCGAAGAAGGGCTTTCCGCTCATAAGGGTTTGGCAAGGCTCTGGGGGCTGACCAACGCCTTTAGGGCTTGGGGGCGTTTTAGGGTTAGCGTTTAGGGTTTAGGGTTTAGGGTTTAGAGGGTTTAATTGTAGCTTTAAGGCTAAAGCATTGGATTCACGGTTTCGGCTTAGGGCCAGTATATGGGCGAGATGCTTTTTATGCTGACAGGGTGACAGTTTGGGGTATCTTCAGCTAAGGTCACGATTGCAACAGTCTCCCCACATCATAATTAGTAACCCACTGAACCCTATATAATCCCAAGGCCCTAAACCCTCAAACTCTAAACCCTGAACGACAAGCCTGAAACATCGTTTCTGACTACGCGGAGGCTGCTCGGCTGCGAAGCATCACACCCTTGAACAGCACTATAAGACTATAAGGAGACAAAACCTTATGTGGGCAAAACCTTCAAACAAAGCTGAACCCTCCTTGGCTCTGCCCCCATAAAGTAACAGTCCATAATAGGGCTACCATTAACGGCTTGATTATATCCACATTTTGTTTATTACTCAACTGTTACTTTGTGGGGGCAGTACTGTACCCAACCTAAACCCGAACACCAAAAGCTGAACTCTAAAGCAGCCCTAGAAAACCAAATTTCAATTTCCTAGCCCCAAAACTTTCAAGCTCCAAAAAAAATGCCCAGATATCGCAGGCGATATCTTAGGACAGACCCCTAAAGAATCCTAGAATGCCTGGCAACCTAAACCGCAAAAACTCGCAAAACCAACAAAAGCAGCATAGCAAAAGGACTCTTAAAACCCTAAAGGGTGTAGGGTTTAGACTTTAGGGTTCAGGGTTTAGGGTTTAAACCCCCCTAAACCCCCAAACCCCCTGACCCCTGAGCCTCTTCAAGCCTGGAAGCAGGTCCATCGCAGCCAGCCAGCGCCGCCCACGGCCAAGTTGACCCAAAACTCTGTTCGCTTCCTGGACCTGGGCCACGAAAATGAGGGGATCAGGGGTTAGGTTTTGGGGTTCTGGGGTTTAGGTTTTGGGTTAGGGTGTGGGGTTTAGGGGCCCCGAAGTTGAGTTGAGGCTTTAGGGTTTTGGCTTTGGTGCTTTAGGCTCGGCTTAGGGATTTTGGGGTGTTGCGGTGTTGGGGTTTAAGGCTTAGGGTTTTTGGGGTTTGGGGTTTAGGGTTTAAAGCCTAGGGCTTTGAGGGCTTAGGCCCAGAGAGCCCAATACCACTTAATTTAGGAATATAGCCTGAATCATAATATGAAGCCCCTTATAATTTAAGGTATATTCCTTAATTAAGGGGTATTGGGCTCTCTGGGGGCTTTAAGGTTGATAGGGTTTCTGGAGGAGGTGCGGGGCCTCTCAGGTCTAAAGGTCGTTTCTTTAGAGTCCTTACATATTGCTAGGGTTTCTTTTCGGGTTCCTTTAAGGGTTCCTCAGTGGGCTCTACAAAGGTGATAAGTTTAAGGGCTACTGTAAGGGTTCTAATATAGAGGCCTTTTTGCTCAGAAGAGGGTTTGGGGGATATCATAGTATAGCCTTAAGGGTTTAAGGGTTTGAGGTAGCTAGCTTAAGGAACACAAAGGAATAACACTACTAAGCATTCCGACCGCTAACTTAAGTTGCCAGCCCGTTGATAGGGTTGCTATAGGTTTCACATTGCAGTGTGCTTCCGTAGGGTTTAGCAAAGGGTTTTATGGAGGAGTGCTGGGTCCACAGTTTCGGACCGCTTTTGAGATGCAGAGTTGTAGGCTACGGTTTAGGGCTTGAGGGGCTATTGAGATGATGTGCCAGTGTCAGTGGCTTCATGAGGCTCTAAGCAGCTTTCCTCCCACGCAAGAGCCAAACAACTCGAACATGAGGCACTGCACCTGTACTCAAACCCTAAACCCACCATGATCAGAAACCCCCCCGATCTAACCCTTGATAGCCCCCGTTGGCCCGACCAAAAGCCTATAGTGGGCCGTTTCTCTTGTTTCGGCTTCTGCGAGCAGTTTGAGGTATGCTTTGGGGATCTTCATTGGTTGAAGGCTTGGAGGTTGGCGGCTGGGTATAAGTATGGCTATAGGCTACTGAATTGATATATGAAGCTGCACCATTCACGAATAGCCCCCTCCAGGCCCGAATGCGTGGGCAATACCACGAAATGCTAGTGTACGATGGAAGGTCAAGACGCACACACATCTCCCAGCCGACCCATCGCAACCTTCCATGGGCCAGCACCTCAGAAGTCATGGGGTTGCTTGTTTTATTCGGTTTCGTTACAAGGAAGGAGGCGACCTTCCAGGAGTGTTGGGATAGGGGTATGTTTCGCAGGTATATTTCCGGGTATGCTTCGGGCTGTCTGTCGGCAGTAGTAGTAGTCGTCGTAGTAGTAGTAGTAGTAGTACTAGTAGTAGTAGTAGTAGTAGTAGTAGTAGTAGTAGTACTAGTACTAGTACCCTAAACCCTAAACCCTAAACCCTAAATCCCTAAAGTACTAGTAGATGATGATGATCGTGGGCTGCAGGTCCGGAAGGTCCGGAATTGTCAAACAGTCAGTATAGCTTCGAAGAGGAAACGGCCAATGGGCCACGTGGAGCAACTCCAAATATGTAGGGTTTAGGGTTTAGGGGTTTAGGGGTGTAGGGTTTAGGGTTTAGGGGTTTAGGGGTGTAGGGTTTAGGGTTTAGGGATGTTTCGGGTATGTTGTCGGAAACCAAATCCTGTGCTGAGCTACTCTAGACGTTCCCTCACTGCTAACTTCATTCAGACGGTTCGCATAACACGAGGGGTATGTTTCAGGGGTATGCTTCGGGGTATGGTTCGAGGTATATTTCAGGGTATGTTTCGGGGTGTGTTTCAAAGGCCAACACCCCTCCAAGATCAGAAATGGAAGACCCCTCAACAAAAAAACAAACTGACAGACCCGTATGAAGGGTCTCCTATCTTCCAAAACGAGCACATGTTGTTTGGAATGTGGAATGGCCTGGCTTTGGCAGGGGCTACAGCATGATTGTGGGAACCGCCGGCTCGTTGGCCTAGCTGTTCGCAGGGAGGGCTCGCAGGACATACGGCGATTGGGCTCTCATCTACGAGCTTGTTTTAGGGTTTAGGGTTTAGCATTGAATAAGAAGCCACTTCATTGCAATATACCCCCAAGTCTTTGAATAAGGACCTAGGCGAGGAGGGGCTCGATGCTGGGTTGATGCAGGCCTCCTGCATGAACCAGAATCGGAAGGCCCGTAATATAGGGGCCTAAATAACTAGCAATACTCTTTGTTTTTGTTGGGGGGTGTTCCTCAGTATGCTCATATGATCGTATACTATACCCCGAAACCCTATTCTAATCATTAAGGTCCCTATGTTATGCAACCCTCAAACCGGGAACTGGCCACCTCCTTGCGGCCCACCAGCCGGTGCCCGTCGTGGCTCCAACAGTTGCATGTCGCGATGGCACAGGAGGAATCAAAACCGGGGCACTACCGATTCTACTGTTTAGGGTTTAGGGTACCGGGGTTTACGGCAAGAGGAATGAAAACAGAACAGTTCCTGTATGCTTACGCTACTTTGTAATTTGGCTTTGTTCAAAAATATAGGTTTTGGGACGCACATTCATTGGGTTCGTAGTAGAGACTTGTCAGTACAGTGGCTAGAGATGGATATTGAGTTGTTGTTACCCGCACCTCCATATTGACTGCAACCAGAATTGCAAGCAAAGTTACCAGTCCCTAAGTGTCTGTGTGCCCAGTAACAAATTAAGCTCTTCGGCATATTGTAAACTAGGCCCCTAAGTAGATCCTTTTTGGGATTACCTTATAGGATTCTAAAGATAAGCCACAAAAAGGAACTACTTAGGGGCCTATGGGTAGGGTGTAGCTTGGCAGCTCGTGGAGTCGACGACCATTAGGCCTCTGAAAGCTTACAGCTCAACGCTGCCCCGGCAAACCTTGTTGATGCAACGGATTTAGGGTTTAGGGTTTAGGGGCTTAGGGGTTTAGGGGTTTAGGGTTTTAGGGTTTAGGGCAACGGCGTTGAATTCAGAGGCCTGGGAGCAAAAGAGGGTGCACGGACATGCATCGCTGACCTGGCTACAGCGTTGCCTACCCGCCCTGGCCCGCCCAAAAGGTAGCCTCTGAACTCTCAAATTTAGTGAATGCTAGAATCAAACCCTCAACCCAAATACACCCAAATGCAAACAAAACAAACACAGACCTTGAGGAGATTGGGATTTAGGATTGGGAGAAAAAACCCAAGTTGCATTAAAGTCGACCTCGGTTCCCCTATACCATGTCCTGTTTGTGTTTAGGGTTTAGGGTTTAGGGTTTAGGGTTTAGGGATGCGTAGGTAGTTCGCTTAAGCTGGGCTCCCTTTTTGGGGTGTGGGATTTAGGATTTGAGGGTTCGGGGCTAGGGTTTGGAGCCCTGCAAGACAACATCTCTAACGGCATCAACCCGAAAAAACAACATTAGGTTTAGAGGGGATGGCCCACGAGTCCAAACACAGAAAAGTGCAGTCTGCCTCTGCTAAGCTGCGACAGCTCAACTCTACGTAATTGCCCATGCAAGGACATGCCCCAAAATAAATAACGCGGTCCGTTTTCATAAGCACCCTAAACCCTAAACCTTTAATCAAGGGTCGGAGAACAGGAGTTCCGAAGATCTCAGGACATGCCCCAAGGTGCAAATAGTCCCAAACTCTCTTTAAATTTGTTGGCCAGGATCCCACTAGCCCCCCTTAAAGAAAGGGTACCCTTTCTCACTTCTCCTACAATACGGCAGTACCGGGCGACACGGTCAGACGTTCCATGATGGGATTATAGGGGGTTGGGTGTGTAAGTAACTAACCCTAAACAAAAAAACCCACGCGTACGTCTAGGACAAAGGTGGGATCGCGCTGCTCCGAAACCCCGAACACCAGACCATGAGCCCCAAAAACCCACACACCGAAATCCTAAGACCCAAGCCCCTATGATACGGTTTAATTACGGTTTAAGGTATTACAGACTCATAAACCAGTACCTCAACCCCATCAACACAGAGGGCCTGTCCGGTAGTGCGGCTTGGGCATCAGCCAGGGCACCATAGCCAGGCTATAAAGGTGTCCACCTCAAGGAATCTCTGGACAACCCATGCAAACTTTTTCGGTATTTAGGACTCTAGGATGCAGGGCTTTTGGGGTTGGGGACTTAGGGGTCTCAACAAACCCATAACATGGGGGCAATAGTGAACCGGGATAGGGGGTTTTACGGCGGTTTATAAGGCTTTTCTAGGGCTTTGTGGCATTGGTAGCACTGCGCAACAGCCATTAATTAGGATCTTCAGAGGGGCCAATACTGCGCGTGGCTTTCACAGCTAGCCTGTAGCGACCATCAGATACACTAAAGCTGTAAAGAGGGATCCGCAGTTAGACCACCATAAAAACACCATAAAAAAAAAAAAAAAAAAACA
>CAJNJA010053208.1:4373-25029 GCA_905231915.1 Symbiodinium necroappetens
AACTACCGCGAGGTGCCGCGATAGCGCCGCCAATCCTCTTACGTGTAAGCCTCTGGTGTATGATCCAGGTTTAACGTTGGGGTTTTGAAGTTCCGAGGAGACAGCATATGTATATCGGCAGAAGCCTTCATTCTGAATCTTTGCCACACTTCACGCAGATACTCCGAGAGATGACTTCGAAAACGATGAAAGTCATTTCTGTCAATGTAGCCTTCACTGTAGTCTCAGATCAGAGCCCCAGCAATACGTATGAATCAGCGTGGGCCTTGACTGACTCTTATTCCTAAACAAGAGTATCCCTAAAACTAACCCTGCCATTAGACCTTACGTTGGCGCCACTGGTGACAGTAGTTTTTCGTTTCATGTTCACCCAAAACTGTTCTCATAGATTCACGTCTTAGCTCCTATGGATTAAAATCCTATGTCGACGGAACCCCACTATACATTCCTGTTTTAACTCTCATATCGACCTGAAAGTTAACCTAATAACATACATCAGCCTGATTGGCCCCCCCCCCCCGATAGTAAGGACATCGCAGTCCCTTTGGCAACCCTGATGTTGGATATGACTCCAAGATGGACCTTGCTCGCAAACTTAAAATTACCCATAAACGGTTCGCATTAGTAACATTCGCACTGTACCGGACACTTGCTTCAACAGCAAGCCAAATAATTGCTTTAGGAGAAACCCCTTAATTCATCCAGATGCAGCAGTGGGACCCCTAGCACGAGCATTTCAAGTCCCCGGAGTTCAAAGTCATGGCATACCTAATACGATTTACTGTTAATATGAAGACTGGTAAGCTAAATACTTGCCTAACAGTAGCCATCACGTTCATGCAAGTATTAAACTACACAAAACTTCAAAACGATACCCACTAAGAGCCACGAGCCTTGCTGTCTTCGCTCTGGCGTTGCACAAATGATGGCCCTCCGACTTTTAGGGATGATACCGGCGTGTGTTTGTTTACCTCATCATATTGAATATGGCACCCCTTTGCTCATTGCAGCATATGATCATCTCGGACTCGTTGACGGACTTGCCCGTATGCGTGTATGTACAATCATGTGTGTATATATATACACATGCTAAGGATCACTCCTGATTCCAGACGACATCAATGCCCTAACCCTATCCTTGTCATTCGCCCTTGTGTCAATGGTATTCGCCCCGACAACAGCCCTAAGGCCATCCATAGTAGGCTTAGTATCACCCATAACCTTAGTCAGCTAGAAGAAATCGTAGTGGTAGCTGTGATAACCCTGATATCCTTGGTCCTAATCTGTGTTAAACCTGCAGTACTAGCTCCCTATTTGCCCCAAAACTGATCCGAATAATGGCCTGGTTATTACCTATTGAATAGTATTTATGCTAAGCGGCATCGAATCCCAGTAGTAATGACACTCGACGCACCTTATTGGCAACAGGAATTCGTAACGCGCGCAAACAACAAATGAAATACACACTCTTTGCTAGGAAAATTTGGTCTTCGAGTGGAATACAGTACCAACTGTCCCTAGGAAAAAGAATGGTATTGGGCCGAAAAGCACTCCCTCTTCCTAGGAAAAAGATGGTTTTGGGCCAAAAAGCCAATTTTCCCTAGGGAAGACAAGAACAAAAAAACAAAAAAACATCTTTTGGGAAACTACAGAACACGGCCAGATTCCACGAAGATTGTTTGGAGCCTGGCCGTATAATTTCCTAAAAGATTGTTTTTGTTATGCTCTTTTGGTTTTCCCTAAAGAAAATAGGTTTTGCCCAAAACCATCTTTTTCCTAGGAAGTAATGTTTTGTTTGCCCAAAACCATCCTTTTCCCAGGAAAAAATTGGTTTTTGCAACGAAGACTAACTTTTCCTAGAAAAAGCAGAAAAAGCTATCTTTTTGGAGTCTGGCCGTATAGTTTCCCAAAAGATGGTGTTTTTGGGATTATTGGGTTTTTTCCCTAGGACAGAGTTGGTTTTCGATTGGACGAGTACGTTGCTTGGCGGTTGGTTTTTGATTGGACAAGTACAATGTTGCCGTTGAGCGCGTGCTCACGTCGAACCTGAACGAGTTGCCTGGCGAGTTCTCTGGAAAATGTGAGTTTTGGTTTTGGCAGTCTTTCAGAGGTACGGAATCCCGACCTGCCGGAAAAGCTGGCTTAACACGGTATTTCGATACAAAACGAGGGTCCGTAGTTTACGGGGAGGGGGGGGGTGTTACTACAAATACATGTATAAATATATATTTATATTTATATTTATATTTATATTTATATTTATATTTATATTTATATTTATATTTATATTTATATTTATATACATACATACATATCCCCATGTATATAGACCAACCCAAAATGGTGCACAGCTGAATAGTTTGTACAGTATGTATGTATGTATGTATGTATGTATGTATGTATGTATGTACTTATGTACTTATGTATAGATGTATGTATGTATGTATGTACGTATGTATGTATGTGGATGTGTGTGCATGTGCATGTACACATATACATATGTATGCCTATGCTTGTCCATGCATGCAAGTAAGTAAGTATGTATGTATGCATGCGTGTGTGTATGTATGTTTGAATGTATGTATGCGTATGCATGCATGCATGTATGCATGCAAGTAAGTAGGTGTTTGTATACGTGTGTGAGTGTGTGCTTGCATGTATGTATGTACGTACGTAGATACGTATGTATGTATGATGTATGTATGTACGTATGTATGTATGTATGTATGCACGTACGTACGTATGTATGTATGTACATACGTGCGTACATCTATATGCAGGTGTGTGTGTGTGTGCGCGCATATGTATGTGCGAGCGACGGCTGTTTTACGATGTCATGCGGGAGAGCAATGCCATCCAAAACAAGACATGTCGTCATGTCGTGGCGCCCTTTGTCGGATTTCTCACCTGAGTGGCTCCACAGCAGAGTCCAGGACGCGCTGCTGCGCAGGGTCGGTGACACCTAACTCGGCCTGCCAGGTCAACACAACACGGTGCAGGATCATGACCGTCATCGTCTGCACCAGCATTCGACTCTTACAATGTCCCACACACAGGCGACAAGTCACCCAAGCAGAGTCCGCCCCGAGCTGCAGCAGGAGGCGTCCATCCACGTTGCGAGAGGCAAAGGCTTCCACATGCTCGCCTCCGCAGTCGACTACGGATCCCACTGGCAGACTGCAGAGATCTTTACTTTCTCCACATCGTGGACCGGTTTTGCACAACCGAACCGATCGCAAACAAAAGGCACCTAGCATTTGTTGGAGGAAGTCTTCTGAACTCTCTTGACGTGAGCTTCCTGACCTAGATCTGGGTATTGTAAAATGTGTCGAAACGTCTCCACATAATGGCATAAGACAGGCTTGGAGAGCTCAGCCTATGCCCAGCCAGTGGAGCCAAACGCTAATGTCCTCCACCGTCCACGACCTGGGGTCCTTGGCATGGCTTCGTGTGCTCAACATGCTGATCTGTGCTCGAGCCTCTTTTGACTGCTGTACTGACGTCGGGTGTCCTTGATGAGGGCTGCCGGCACGTCTAACGACAGGGAGTTTGGTGGCATCCGCGACGCCTTGCATGCTGAGCCAGCTGCTAGGCTTAGATTTGTTACTCGATTTTTGTAGGATAGAGAGCTATCGAGCTCGAGGCCCCGGCAAGGCGAAGGACAAGCAGTGTCTTGGGCAAAAGCCCAACCTACGGTGGCTATGCCAGCTCGGCCATACTTGAAGGGCGGGGCCCTGCCAACGAAATACAGCCATGATGATGATGAGGTAGGTGGGGTGGGGCGAAATGAGTCACGGGGTGGGGTTGTTGCTTTCGAAACATTAGCTGCACTCCCGTTCCGCCTGCCCACTCCTCTACTAAGACACATGGACACCTAGCATACGTCTAGTTGAGGCATAGCCGCTAGCCACCATGACGATCACGCCATATGTTCAAACTCGAGCCAAGGGCTGTTTCCAGACAAAGTTTGCTCCTAGCCTTATCAAGATCCAATGGCGATAGCCATTCATGACATTTCTGACATGTTGAGGAGCTGCAGCCAATGACAAGAAGCTAACAACGCCGTCACTCACATGCGCCCCCTCGTCACTCTCCTCATCAGCACCTCGTCCTTCTGAGTCAGCTCTGGTGGAAGTTCCTCGGACCTCTGTTCCGGCACGGCCTCGGGACGGGGATAGATAGTACATGACAGGCGGAACCTCTAGCCTCTAACCAGTAGGCACCTGGAGGGCCAGGACCCCGCGGAGGGGGTGTATCTGACGGAAGGACATTTGATGTGGGTCATAGGCAAAAGGATAGGTAAGGTACAGTATGCGGACGACGCTACTTCCCCACTTCGCCTGACAGAAAGCCATGCCCAAGCGCTTTGTGAGCTCAACGCTTGCTTTTAGTTTTGGTGGTTTGCAGGCTTGCCCTCACAACCGGGGCTGGCGCCGTATCCTCGGGAAGCAGACGGAGGCGCACATCGACAAACTGTGAAAACAGGGTGGCAGTTCTCGCTCAAATCCGAAGCTGTGACGATGTCCCCTTGCACGCTCGTTACAGCCTCCGCTTCGCGCCGTACTGCCAGCCACTCGCAGCCAGCCGCAGAGCCGTGGCTTTGAAGAGGGGGCGCCTTGACTGTTACTGGGTATCTTCTATGCAGCACAATGTTCCTCATCACGCGCCACCGGCCCCTTGGAAATTTCGGCGACAGCTCTCGAAGTTGCAGTGTCAGCTCGTCTGCACAACGGATTTCGTGCAAGCGTCGTTGTGTACCCACTTGTCCATGCATGCACAGCCGACACCCTGATGTGTCACATGCGAGATATTGCGTTTACATGGCGGTTTTATGCGGTTTTGCAAGTCTACTTTCACGGGATCGGATTTGTATGGATATTGAAATATTCTTCTCTGCTGCCTCATAGCCCAGCATGCACACGCTCGAGTTTGTGTGCGGCGTGCGCTGCCATGCTCGCACAACGCAGCTACCGCATGACACAACAGCATGCAGTATCCGTATAAGTATGTTCCAAGATAAGGCTTCTGGTCTGCACGATCTGGCATATTATTATGGAGCCAGCATCTTCTTGATGCCTGTGACGAGATGCGAACGTTTACGCACGGGTGTCGCAAAGGGGACCTTGATGCTGCTGACTTCTCGACCGCGCTGGCATTACAACGGTGTTTGCCTGAAGGAAGTGCGAGCCGGAACATTGTGTGCAGTGGTTATTGTGTGCAGCACGCATTGTGTCTTCTTGTGCTTCAGTCTTGAGTCCTGAGACACTAAGTTGGGGTCAACTTCCAGCCGCAGCCCCGTACTAGAGTCCCGACCTGTTCCAGCAGGTGCCGGACATCACCTGGGGTCTGCCCAGGAGCGAGGTCCTCACCGTGCAGACATATTTTCGGACACGTACACGACAAGTGTGAAGGCTCAGATCGTGCCGTGACGGCTCTTGCTCCTGCAAGCATGCTGCGAACTTCGGCACGTCTCCACCAGGGCTTGAGAGAGCTGGCAGCACAGGAAAGATGTGCCCAAGCAATGCCTTGTGTGTGCTATGGAAACAATAGTCAACCTGTATGACAGGCTGGCGATCCAACTGTTTCTAACATGCACCATGCCTACCTTGGCTTTTGCACAGTGGGCGCACCAATCTCGGTACTGAAGATGAATCAATTGCTTCTGTTTTCTTTCTGAAGCAGTGGATGAAGGTGCATGTGGCCCTGCATATGTCCTCATGCTGCATACATCTGTGTAGGAAGCTTAGGCCGTGCAACATGAATGGATCTTGTTGGGTACCACGAGAACCTAGCGAGTGCAAGCCTACAGCACACCAGAATCCATGACTGAGTCACTGCATGACAGCCATGCCTGCCTCCAAGCCAGGAGACCACTCCTTCTGATAAGTGCGCACGCATGAGCGTCTGTCAAAACTTCTAGGCATGCCGTAACCACGGATGATTTGGACTCTCGCAACTCGGACTCTGCAGGCAGAGCTGTTCGGTTTGAAAGGCTCAATGGATGCTTTGCGGGTCGTTACTTGGGGTTGGGCAACTTTCGGTAGGGTCTTGCTTTGCATCGCTCCAAAAGTCACAAGAGTCGCAATGGAAACAATAGTCGACGCGTAAGACTTTTGCGTGGTGACAACGGTAGTAGTGGCAGTAGGGCTATCAGGCGCAGCAGCAGCAGCAGCAGCAGCAGCAGCAGGCATCCTCGTCGTCGTCGTAGTAAGTAGCTGTAGTCGTCGTCGTCGTAGCAGTAGTGGTGGTAGTTGTGGTAATGGTAGTGATAGTGGTAGTAATACTAATCGCAGCAACTACAATATTAATAATAACAGTTAGTAATAAATTTTTGTGTACACGTACGTAACATTAGGCCACTGCGTTTTATTCTGCCGCGGGTTTTCGTCCACCCGAACCCCCTCCCCAAAGCCCTAAATAAACCCCTCTTTCCTAATGTACTTACACCCTATACCAGCTCGTGGGCAAGGCGCGCTTTCCTAAACCGGTTTAGGGCCTCCTTTGGGCCGGTTTTTTGGAGTTAGGGCCTACTCTGGGCTGGGTGTAAGATTGTGGAAGGCTTAAGGCATAATGGGTTAGGCAGTACTGAAGGGTTTAGGGCTTAGTCTGGGCTGCTCGCGTTTAAGCCCGTTTACGATTTAGGGCCTCAAAGAGCATCCAGTCAACTCCAACCCCATCCATGGCTAATGCGAAAATCTCGACAAGCATGAATCGCCAAACCATGATACCGTCCACTCCGACCCAACCCATGGTTTATGCGACAACATCAGTGAGCGTCATAGCATCTATGGCCGAGGCGTGCTGACGTCCAGTCCTAAACCATGCATGGCTCATGCGAAAGCCTCAACGAGCATCCCTGACCAAACCACGATAACGTCCAATCCGAAACCATCCATGGCTCATGCGAAGCCTCAAAGATGCTCAAAGATCCCTGCACTCCGACCCCACCCATGGTTAATGCGACAACGTCAAAGAGCATCATCGCATCTATGGCCGTACCATGATAAGGTCCACCCCAACCCCACCCATGGTCAATGCCAAAATTCCAATCAGCAGTCATAGGTCGGTTATGGTCGGTTGTTTCAAGATGATGCAACTATCCGCCCGCAACACCCTAAACAAAAGTGCTCCTTGAGCCAATTTTTCGGTGAATGTGTCTCTTGCTAAATGGACTAGAAGCTCGGTTTGTCCCGCCCTTTTTTAAACCCATGCCGAGACAACCACTTGCTCTGTTCCCAGTGGGGGCCCTGTTGCCAGGTTGACGTTTTTCTCGACGAGGAAGCGTGTGGCGCATCTGGCATGTTGAAACCATTGTCGTATATAGCAGCTTCCGTTGAAATTACTGTTTGCTCCTGTACGTGGTCTGCTGAAATGGTGGAGCACGTGGAATGTTCGGCCTGGTGGCGGTGGTTCTTGACGTAGATGACAACCGTGTTGGCGAAGTGAGCTGACAAGTGATGTGCAGGGCCGAGGCATCGCTTGGATTATGGATCAGAACATATCAGAGCTGTGACGTTGACTCCGACTCTGTTGGCCGCAGCTTTTAGTGTATTTTTGCGAACCCAATGTCAGCAGAAGTCGTTACCTGCCCGCCTTCGGCTTCCTTTGTCCACTGTGCATGCCCCAGACAGGAAGTGGCGCACTCGGCATGAAATTTGCAAATGTTCTGATGAATCTGTTGCCTCAGTGCTCGGCCACAGGTCGTGATCTTGTCGTTGGAAGGGTGAGGCTTGTTGGAGAACCAGCAGGCGATGGCTAAATGGATGTGACCGCATGCGCCTTCTGCACTACAGTCCTTGAGTTCGTTCATAGCCGTGCAAGAACACACCGCAGCCCTTGAGCTCATGGCCATGCAAGAAGTTCGAAGCATTTCGGAGCGGCGTTTCTTCTCTTCTTGACAGGGCCAGTCTTGGAAGGAGGGTGTATCTTCTGAACTTGATCCTGTGGTTCTGCTCGGCCAGCGTTCATGAAGGTGTGATTGTTTTGGGCTTGCTGAGTCCTGCAGATCATGCCGACTGGCTCGACCTCCACAACCTGCGGAGCAGTGGAAGCGTTCTCCAAAGGCAAACCTTGTAGCCACCGGTAGCCATTTCCAGGATGTCGCCGTCAGTTTTGCAAGCGACCGACGTAGACTGCGGCTTTGTCTTAGTGGCCTCGGTGCGTCGGAGCTCCCATCCGACATCGGCCTCCTTGATCCTCCTCCTTGGCGATCCATTGAATCGGTTGAACTCAATGAGGTGCCCCCTTCGTGAACACATGCCGTGAGTTTGCGAGGTTAATAACTTGCCGGATTTTCTCGAGTAGGAAGCACGAAGCAGCAGTCTATACCGTGCAAAGATGCCTCCTCAGGTTTTCGACCCTTTTCAAGCGCATGCCGAACAAGGTCAGCCGCCACAATCGCCCTGAGGCCCCACGAAAATACAAGTTGTCGATGGTGAAATGCCTTTTTGCTTTGCCTTTGTTCTTGTCCTTGTGCTGAGCACTTGAAATGCTCATTGGCGCATTGCTTTTCTGCTTTTCTTGCCCTTCTCGGTCGAGCATGCACCCGAATGTGCAGCATTCGCCTCCACATCGGGAAGTCATGCTCTGTCTGTCGAAGTCTGTCATGAGGATTACACCGATATGTGTCCAGAGATTACTGATTCCTGCAAAGAGTCGAACAAGGACTTTTGGTGTTTCGGTCCAGATTTGGTTGCTCATCAAAGTTGTGCCCGCCGATCATCCCCACGATCTCGACGATGGCCTTGAACAGCTGCTCGTTTGCTCTCCCCGAAGATCGAGATCGAGGATGTGGTTGAAAGCCTGAGAGTGCCCTGTGCCTGGCGAGGTTGTGGCTCCCCTTCAAAACACACTGCCTGATCTGTCCATGGGGTCTAGCTAGGCATGTAGCTAGGGTTGAGCCTGCACTTCTCTCCTTGCTTGCCTTGCTGCTCTACTACTTTTCCAAACTGTGTTCTGTCCCTTACTGCTTGCCACGCATCACTTTCCGCTGCCTTGCAAATTCGTGAAACCACGGGTGTCGTCTGCTGTGTCTTTGGCGGTCACTGCGCCGCATCTTGGACTGTGTAGTGTCGCACAAACAAAACGAGGCTCTGCAACGCAAACACCTTAAACCTTCCATTTCAAAACTAGCTTGTTTCGGCGTCGACCTTTCTTGAAGCCTAGGAATGCCACGTCGGCCACTGCTACTGACCAGTGATGTCCCAAAATGACACACGGCAAAATCAAGCACACCTAGTAGCAGCAGCAGCAGCAGGAATAGAAGAACATGAAGCGGGAGTAGGAGCAGGAGTAGTGGTAGTATTGGTAGTCGTCGCCGTCATCGTAGCAGTGGCAGTGGCAGAAGCAGTGGCAGTTGCCGTAGCAGCAGCAGCAGCAGCAGCAGCAGCAGCAGGAGCAGACGCAGGAGCGGCCGTAGCAGTAGCTGGTCTGGTAGCGGTATCGGTAGCGCGGTAGTGGTAATGGCAGTAGCGGCGCTGGCATGCACGCACCTGTGCAAAGAATACAAGATGGCATGCAAGGTGTTCAATGCAATTTTCCTACGCATGAAGGACAAACATCTGCCGAGCCTAGCTTTGGGAGGATGAGGGATCACGAACAAGCTGTTAAAAGCTCGACTTCTCGATTCCATGCCAAAACAACCAACTAAAACAACCAATCAGATGATGGACCTCAACTCAAGAGCGGCTGTACTTGTGGAATGTGTCTGGGGTGCCTTGTGATGGACGCGGAAGCTGGACGGCCAGCATGAAGGACTTCCTTGCCCCCAAGCCACCAAGACGAAAGAGAAATTGCCACAGTGTGCCTGACTTCAAGCAAAGTTGGTCCATCATGTTCTGGCCTTGACAGTCTCGTGTCAGCATACCCGCTGCCCTTCGACCGGAACTCAATGGCCATGGCGCAGCCAGTGCCTCTGCTGAAAGCTATCAGCGAAAGCCACCGCGGAAACAACAGTCCAAGCAGCGTTGGCCATCTTTGGTCCGTCCTGTAGCAAGAACAACGTGCACTGTCGCAAAGAAACAGCTGCATGGCGCGTGGCATGAGTGCGCCTAGCCAGGACAGCTTGCATGCTCTGCTCAGAACCTGCAGAACTGAAACCGCGCGCCATATGTCTCAACTGCTTGCTTGCCTCGGGCGGTGGGCTTCTGGGAGTGCCATCCTGGCTCACCACCTCAGGCTGCTCCCTTGTTGCTTCTGGCAGTGTCTCACTCTCTGTCTGGGAGGCTGGCTCGAGAAAGCTCGAGGTCGCAGCCAGTAAGGTTTTCAATGAGAATGGTGACCTGCAGAGCTTCACATGAGATCGGCACATTGCCTGTGCCTAGTCAGGCTTCAGCGTTCTGATGAAGATTCTTCGTCGGCACAAAGGAAGCAAGACCGTCAAGCAGTGGATCACCAGAAACCATTAGCCGGATGTCAAACAGTAGTCGCTGATCAGTAGTAGTACGGTTCGGAGTGAAACTTTGCCACCTGCATAAGTACCGCACCTCTCTCATGGTCCACCAGCATGAGGCGGTCTGAATGGCCAGACTTCGCAAACTGGTTGCCCACGACTGCTGTAAAGTTATCCTGGTTTGTTGGTGCCTTGCTCATTACCGCACTGGACTTCACGCACTCACTGCTCGCTCACTCCGTCGCTGCCGTTCGATTGAGTAGTGCTCTGCGGCAGCTGCATTCTGCAACATGCTGCAGTTCTTTCCAAGGCATCGTTGCGCCCAGCTTGACTTGGGAAATACCAGCCGCCTACTGTCGTGGCTGCACCAAAGAAAAAGTCTTGTCTAAGCTGTTCATGACTACACATATGACCGAACTTCCCAAATTGATCTAGTGAACTATCCTGGGAACTCGCAGGAAATTGTAGATCGTAGAGGCTTAGAGCCAAAGTCTGCAGCTGTTCGACTGGTGTGCAGAAGTTGTTTTCCTGTGGGCAGGCTGTGCAGCTCCAAAAGTAGATTCGATATGCTTTTTTCTCACCGTCGGCGACGCCTCTGGGACCACCAGCGGTATAGACAATCAAAGGAGGTGTATGATACTGACCATGGCCCATGGCTATGTTGCAACAGAACTGCTCGTCGGCTTGTCGTTTTCACAACCCCTTCCTACCGCAAGTGCAGGGTGAACATATCGGGGCAGCAGCTGGCCAATGCGACTTCAAGGCTTCTGCATCCAGTTTTCTGACCGCGCAACATGGTGGCAACGGCCCCCTACCTGATCTCCCTCTGGCCGGCTCCAACCCCAAATCAGGGTTTCTCTCTCGGCCCGGGCGTGCCGCCAGTCGGCCCATCTAAACTCGGATATTTCACGATGAAGGCTTTTTGAGTTCAGATGCACGCGAGTCTATGCGGCATTCGTCGTCGCTTGCCAACGCGAAAGTGCATCTTCGCAGCAGGCTATGCAAAGATTTTCAAGAAACCAAACGGTAGTTCGCTCTCAACATCGACGAGGGTTACTCGGACACTGATCACTTTCTTCTCATTGGTAAGTATTCACTGTTCTGTTGTTCTCTGCCGAACCCGCCAACCACCAGGTTAATTACTAGGTTCGAGGTCATGTGTTGAGGCTTCAATCCGTTCTCTCGGATTTGCACTCGAGTCAGCGGGCCAGCAACGAAGCTACAGCAATTCTCCGATGTGCGGAGGCGCCTGCAGCTCAGAGTTTCAAGCAGTCCGACAGTCGTCTGAGGCTGACGGTACAAGGCAAAACCCAAAAAGGACAGCGCCTCGGGATCGAAAGCAGTCACGTTTGCTTTCGGAGCATTGTCCCATTTGGTTCGTCGCGGAACGACCTGACGACAATCAGTCTCGAAACCGGGAGCCCACCTGTTGCAATATGCCAACAGACACAAACGTTGTGCTGAGCTTTTCTGGTAGCAGCCCCTCGCAACGACAACAACGACATGCCTCGCCACGGAATGCTTCCGGCTTCTGCGCGGAACCTCAATCCATGCACGACATGAGTCCTGAGATAGTAGAAGGCCCTACGAAGGGCTCAGTCACGCTTCAGGCTTCAGGTGCAGATAATACCTCCGAAACGGCCTTTCAACAACGCCATGCTGTTCCAATTTCTACCACGAGTGCCTGCTGGAGCTGGAGTGTTGCCTCGTATCCGGCAAGCCATCACACGTTCAACACCGCACCTCTGACACACATGAAACTACTGATGTGAAAACGAGAGGTTGAGGCCTGGACTCACGAAATCCTGGCAAATGCTGCGCCACAGACCCTCGATCACTGTCGATTTTCTTATGAGACTGAGAGGCCTCTTCGTCGAAGAAGTTGGGGTCATTCCAGCTCTCCTCGTTCGTGTCATCAACACCCTGACGTGAGTCCTCGGCAGGAACGGCAAACAACATTCCTCACATGCAGTGATGAATGGCAACCTGTCATGCGAAGCAGTTCCTTGTCGTCGTCGGCAGTGTTACCGCCATCCTCAGCAGGAAGCGTTCTGAGCCCACAGATCAGCCTGGTGGAACGGCACTCTGGATGCAATCAAGCGGCATAGCTTTGCTTCTCATCACCTGCATTTCTAGCATGTCCAAGCTTCTGCTACATTGCATCAAAACACCGGTCCTTGCTTCCAGTTCCAATTTTTGCGGCCCTTCCAGCCGCCACCTGCAATTGAATGCCACGGATCAGCTTACAGAAGCTCAGCTTCCGCTGCCCCTGCAACAGAGGCCTGACTTCCCGTCGCGGTTCCGCCTTCGTGACGCATAAGGCAAGGGCACCAAGTCCGGAGCGGTGTGCAATCACCGGCACGTCGCCTCTTCCCCTTCTTGCCCTGGCCTTGAAACAGGTGCAACGTTGCAACCACCGCAACTTGTCTGTCACGTTACGAGTGATGCTTCTCCTTCGTCTTTGGCAAGTGCAAGCAAAATTGGGAGGCTAAGCTGAAGAGGACCAATCCCAGCAAAACAAAAGACTCTGCAATCTGCGCGCACTCATTTAGCGCAGGCACATTCACATGGCATCATGGACACAGAGGGCTACGTTCCAGACGTTATGTTGGCATCCTTTTGAAGTAACACACTTGCGAATTCCGTCCCGGCACATGCTATGAAGCTGGCAACACACACGAACAACCTGGCCTTTGCCACCCTTTCCACGGCCTTGGCCAATTGGCTGACGCCGTTCCCTGCAGGTCAGATGCTTGGACAAGGCTTGCCGAGATGGCTACCGATTAATCGGAATCTGACAGCAAGCAGCACCATTAACCTGCTTGCATTCACAAGTCGTGTGGCTCGGCTACTCTGGGGATTTTGCTTTAGAAGCGACTGGCACCTTCTTGTCACCGGCTGAGCCGCAAGGGTAGAATGTTCGTGGCTGGGCCTGTCGTTGTCGTCGCGGCGACCGTCGCGATCCTCGGTAGGAGGTTCCAAGGACCGGTCTAGCTAGCATGCTGCATGGGCCGTCTGGCATGTTATGCAGCTGCCCTCTGAAAACTTCACAGTGCGACGGGCTGTGTGCTAGAAGCCAGGTGGCATTGGTGCCATAGTTCTGTTGCTGCCTGCAGCTCGAAGTTGCAAAGACAGTGCTGTCCTGCCTTCGAGCTTGTAAACTAGTAACTAGTTCGCTGAGAAGCGGAAACATGCCACAAGATGTTGCCCCGAGCCCCGGAAAACGGAAAGCCGGCAGGTGCGTGCCTCCACCTTACTTTTGGAGGTCCGCCATCCACGGTCGTGTAGTGCTTCAAGAAGTTCTGAGCACGGGTCGAACATGGCTTGGCACAGCAGTTGCGCCAGAACATGGAGTAAGTAACAGCACCCAAGGAGTTCTACAGCTTCATTCGCATGCAGGCTGTACATGCAGTGAGGTGCAGCAGACGCGTCGAGTTGCTGTTCCTTATTAGCCAAGACGCAGAGACATTCGGATCTTTGTCCCAGCTTTCGTTGACCTGGTTGCTTGTGGAAATGTCGGCGTCTCCGGAACAGTCAGGTCTGCATTAAGTTCTGGCATGCGAGCATGTCCACTTCCTCCTATATTCCTGCTTCATGTGTCGGCATAACGAAGACAAATGCAAGACGGGCCAAGCGATGTCCGCTGGCAGCTGGGCACCGGGGCTGGCCGTTGTCGGAAGGCCAGAGCACGAGTCTAACAGTCTGAGGGCGAGACGTTCACACGGATCGTCACCTCTCGCTGCACTTTTCTGGCGTACTCTTGCAGGCCTCAGGACTATGATTCTGCTTGCCCATGCCTCGCACAAGTCAAAATGCCTTCTGAAAGAAATGTGCACATGTCTATGTCGCATCCAGCGCCCAACAATGTCCAGCTCAGGCCCCGCACAAGCAAGTCGCCGGGCATCCAAGCAGATAATTTGTCCTGTGGTGGTTGGCGGGGGAGTCGAGTTGCGACATAGCCTTTGCGGACATGGGAGCTCGAAGGATCCTTGGTGGATCACACACCGGAGCTTCAGGAAGTCATCTCTCAGCGGGTCAGCCTGGTGGACAGCTGCTTTGGCTAGGATAGCACATGATTTGGCGCGCCCCCCACACTCATCAAGCGGATTTTGGAGGGAAGCATTGGACGGCATCTCCGGCCTCGGCCAAGACCAGCTTGTCGACCAGCTCTTGCATCGGACGTCCTGACAAGACCGGGAAGAGACAAGTCGCCACTGCTTTTCTTCCGTCCAGGGCGGTCGAGTGATGCTGGGCCCACATGAGGTTCTCAGCGCGCGACCATCCTGGAAACAACCGCCTCAGATGCCCAGGTCTTCTTCTGTTTGCCGGTGTCGACTCACGACGACTCACGACCACTGTCAGTCTGCCGGTCGAAACTATGATGATTCGCAATGGACGAAATCTACGATTCCTCCAAGTCTTGGCCGGGAAGCGTATGTCGATGGGGTGGGGGCTGCATGAAACCACTTGGTCAAGGAGCATCTCCTCAGCACCCGGAGGCCGCCGTCGCTTCCATGCTGGGCAGTCAAGGTAACCAGAGCCGAGGCGATGGCCTTGTCGCCCAAAGGGTTCTCTTCAACCTTTTCGCGCCGTCGGCCTTGGTGGTTAAGGCAGGAGACCTGCACTGCAGGTCCTCCAAGCTGCTGCTGCAACTGCGTGCACAGCATCATCCACTGATGCGGGCAGCAGCTTGTGACCTTCCACAAGTTCCAGAAGTCTAGGCGCCTGGCGACGTTCGCCTCCTGCGAGCACAGAAGAGGGCAGCCAATGAGAGCACAAGGAAGCGTGCATACTACGTGACATGTCCAGTCTCCGCACTCACGTTCCTATAACGAGCCACCAACATCTGCCAACCGATGTCCCGTGACTTCAAACTCTCAAGCAGCTTGGCTTAGCTGCGGGTACATGTATGGGCATGTGACTATATTTTTCAATAGTGGCACTTGTACACCTACAGACTGCTTTTGTACGAAAGCTCAACGTGACCATCCTCGGGAGCGCGAAGCCGACCGCCTCAGCTCCGGCAAAAGAGCTACCCTCCCTCCCGTTTCCTGCATCTCCAAGCAGGGACCTCCGAAAGCACCCCCATGCATGACGCTTGGGGTTCGGTAACAAATTACAAACACAGCATGTCCAAATCTGAGCCTCGTGGTGTCTCCCCTGGCGATGCACCATCCCGACTCGAATCCCGACATGGCCCGACATGGGCAGAAGTGTTCTCAAGGCGTGCTGTTCCTGACATCCATAACTCGGATCCCTGCGATCTGCGGTGCCGCTCACGACCTGCGCAAAGACTTTTAAAAAAGCACGGCGTAGCAGAGACCTGGTGGAAATGCCAAGGCCTCGATGAGGCTCTCTGTGCCTTGGTTCCCAGAAGCATATACTGCTCTCTATTGGGTGCCTAGGCCATATAGAATAGAACACTCTGGAAGCATGCCGTGGCATGATACATGAGCGGCCTCTGCCGATGCCTAAACGGAAGCTTTACAACACATTGATATCCCAAAAAGTGTCCGATACATGTTTGAACCCGGACTCTTCAAGTCAGCTGGCACGACAGGCTTCCCTCTGGAGCAGTACAGTGTTGCACGCAACCCTAGACAAGCTCTGCAAAGTGACGTCCATACTCAATCTTGCCTCTTTGGCACAGAGCTGCAACCACCGAAAGTCCGTGAATCTCAGCTGCCGACCTGTCTCGTTCTCTCCTCCTGGGTAGAACCAGCATCGGCCACAGGCATTCACCCAAGCTGCCCCAAACTCTCTGTCTTACCCGATTGACGATCGAAATAGAAACATCTTGGACACACCCCTTCTCGGATGCCTGAAAAAACCGAAGTTGATGCAGGAACCAATCATCTCCCACCTGAGTGATCGTGATCTCCGCCGGCGTGACCTACCATCAACCAACTGCAGATGCACTGCTTTCGCATTTAATGTCTGCTAGCCTGTTTAACGTTATCTTTATGATCGTTTACCGATTGCCAGTATTGATGTGACGTTGCAGCGCCCCGTGCTTCATGCCGACAGGTGTGCTTCCGAGACCAGGAGAGGCCGCGAGAATGTCATGTTGAAGCTGCGACGTCCAGGAACGCAGCAACAAAGGAATAGCAAAGCCAGACTTCCCGTGACCACAGGCTTGCACTCTGGTGCCTAGAGCGGGACCGCGAAAATCTCTGCGTTCTCGATCTGACAGGGGCGAATCGTTTTGAGCGGCATTTATCCGACAGCACTTCTAGCAAGAAGCTGCTTCCAAAAGCCAGGCTCTGCAACACACGTCAACATCCTGCACCTCGAAGCGTCGGGGGCTTCGTCCTCAGCATGCTGCTGCTTATTTCTGCGGCAAGCGGGTTGCAATGCACAACCCTTGGGCGGGCGGCCAGAGGCTGCCGCGCCTGAACAGGTCAGCAGTAACTCGTGGCTTGCATTCAACTGTTAGTTTTCACAGGAGGGCATCAACGCTCCTACAGATGGAAACTGCTAAGATTTACACATCGAGACTTAGCATGATTCTGCCGGTGGCTAGCTTGCGAGTCCTGCCCTCGGCTTTTTCCGATCCGATCGCAAAGCTCCCGAGCTGCAGAGCAGGTTGAGAGCGCGACTGCATAATAACAGCTCGACGTGCCGCACAACGACTACGCGAGGACGGCCACGCCGGTGGGAGGAGGCCAGCGAAATGTTGTCGCGAGCATAGCCTTGTTTTAAGAGAGCCTACCCTTCAAATTCTCTAGCATCTAGAACGCCTTCGTGCTTGCAGTGTTTACGACTACGACACGCCTTGCCGAGTAAGAATTTCATTGGCTTCACCCAGAGCATCCTCAAGCTGGCACGAGATGCGTGAAAGACATAAGATACTAAGATAATTGCTTCCAGACACACACGCACACAAGCCTCCGCGTGTTCTGCCATGCTAGGATTACGTTCAGTATGTACTCTCGCTGGAACAGCTCGTCAAGGCTTGCATTTGCATGGGCATACAGAGCCTTCAAAGGCGCTTCTCGGCTGTGCCGTCAGACAAAGGGACGCAACAGCTTCAGCTGTTTGCGGTTGTGTGCACAAGCGGCTTGGAGATCGTAGCTAGAGTACTTTCAGTGATCAGGGCAGGCGACGAGTTATGAATGCCATCTGATACGTTAGCCTTGTGCACAATGCCGCTCTAGCTGATGCTGGGAAAATCTACGTTGGGCCGTCTGGCCTTCCGATAAGCTTGCAGCACTGCCCAGTGGCCGCATGACGTCTGTAGGTACTCGCAATGGCATCCAGCAGGTCACCACACTTTGGAAGTTCGGCCACAGGACACACGAAAACCCAAACTTGAAAAAGATGGTCCATGGCCAAGGTTCGAGAATGTTCGAGACCTTTGCCTTCAGATCTGCCAGCAACCCCATCCCAGTTATGAAGTTAGTGCAAGAAGGAAGAATAGAGAACATGCCCAGAAGACTGCACATGTAGGCTTGGCCTAAGCCATGCTCTCAGTGGCTTTCAGTCTCGTTGAGTCATTACGATTGCACCACTATTTTTAACTGGGGCACTCGCTAGTCTTGCCACGTTTGCGTTGGGCACCAGTAGAGACATTCGGGACCTGTCTTCTTGCAAGGTAGCCTTGAGTTCACGACGACGTTAGAGAAAGGTTGGTTTGAGACACTTTCGGAACACCACGCAGTCAATATTTGCTGGCATATCGGGCGGCTCAGCTCAGTGTGCCTACACACTGCGGCATGAGCCTCCGATTGAAAAAAAGACGTGTGTGGCTCAACTCTGTTAGTGTACCATCCGGAATGCATCCCCGTGGCTTCACCCCCCATGCAGTTTCACCAGCATGGAATCCTGGAAGGATGAGGACACCGCTTACCAAGGTGCAACCGCCTCAGTCTTGTTTGGGGACCTCCGTCTCGTGTGACAACATACCTTGGCACGACTTTGCGTGAAGCATCATGAAGCCATGAAGGTGCGTGCCGCAGCTTCGTGTTCAGTCTGCCCGGATGAGGCAATGCCGAATGTTGAATATTGCCAGCTGTTCACCGGCTGCTACGGCCCTTGCGACCCGACCCTTGCACGAACGGAGAACACATCAGCTGGGTTGGGCTCAGGCCCTCTCTCTTTATCGTCTTCTTTCGCGCTTGAACTCTCAGGGAAATCCGTGAAATCATGCAGGTGGCCTCCTGCGCGCATACACACATCCGCTTGTCTGGACGTCCAGCTGTCATCAGCTACACGTTCGCTTGGTTCCCCGATCTGTTCCGTCTCGCTGTCTGGTTCACGTCCGGGTGGTATTTTGATGACCATTGTTCCCGCATTCGCGGTACGTCGTTCCCCTTCTTGGTCTCGGGGATTGCTGTGCCGCTGGGCTTGCAAGCGGCAGGCCAAGCGCTTCCCCGCCTCTTTGGCTTGGTGCTTGTTTGGCTCGCTCGCATCATTTTCCACAGGCACCGTCTCCATCGTGCCCCTGAAGTTCCTCGCACAACTTCGTCCTCCTCCCTACGTTGTTCTGGCCCTCAGCTTAGAACTGGTTCGTAGCGTTCAGGTAGTTTCGGAGCGAGTGCAATTGGCGAGGGATCACCTCCTGGAGCACTCTGGCACCCCCCATTCTGCTCGTAGCTCTTCTTCGCCAAGGGACTTGAAGACTGCCCCGATGGCTGCATCGCACGGCCACGTGGGATCGATGTCCTCTGCCATCTCTATCTCTGGGGTCCTAGGTGCAATGTTGCCGGCCCAAAGACCACTTCGCCATCGCTGTGGGGATTAGCGGAAGCGTGCTTGGCGGATCTGGTTGCGTCGTCTCCCCCCCGTCCGGGCTCTGCGCTTCGGTTTGGTCAGGTTCCAGAGCATCTCGCCACGACCACTGGCAGCAGGACCCTGCGCCGAAGCACAATAAGGCGCTATTAGGCGCTATAAGCTAGGCTATAAGCACATTCCATCATCCTGGTCGCAACCTGCCCCCTCCGGGCAGCATCTAGATAGTACCGCCATCCCCCTCCGGGCGTTGTCTTTTCTTTCTTTCGCCAGGGTTCCGGGCTCGAGGGTTGCCCTCACTCTTTCTTTCGCCAGGGCTAAGGACACAGGGAAGACCCCGGTGCCTGCGCGCATCATCAGCGCCCCCGACCGTTGCAGAGGGCATAGTGAGAAAGCAAGCTTCACAAGGCCACTTATCGAAGGGAGGCATGTCGCAACACAACAGAGGGAAAGTATAAGTGACTGGAAACTGTGACGGTGGGAGCTTTGGCAAGGTATCGAATTATCGTCGAAAATGTCAATGCTATCTTCAATGTCGCGACGATGCATGCTGATAGCCGTGAGGTGCAATCCGTTCTATTAGCAAAGACCAGAGAGTACAGCCAAATAAACCCCGCCTCAACCTACTCAAGGGAACCTGAACTGAACCGACTGCATGCAGAGGCTACGCGGGAAATTCCCCCATGAAATGTTGGGAAGCTGCTTCGTTGTCAGTACACCTACACACAAAGAAAGAACGAAATAGGAGGACAGCGTCACCCGAACAAAAGGCAAGCAGCTTGGCCCAAAGAGGTATAACACTCACACTCTCTCTCTCTCTCTCTCTCTCTCCGTCTTCTTCCACAGGGCTTAGGGGACTGTCAAGGTTCCCTGGCCTATTGGCCCCCCATGTGTTATGGGGCGTTGAAGGGACAGTGAAAGCACACAGGTTAAACATGAGTTCTCCGGAGTGCTGAGTGATTAAAGTACACTCTGATGTTCACCCCTGTTTCTGTGAGACACCCAAAACTGAATTACTTTGCAATGCCTGGAGATTTGCCAAAAGTTGATGCCACCCAGCACTACATGAGGATACCAGGAACCAGATGTAATAACTGCAGAAGCATCAAGTGACTCTTTTTGTAGTTCTGCACACATGCTTCTGACTCCCCTCAGAGATAACAACAATTGACATGCTACCTAGAAAGAATAGAAAGAGTCTCTTCTTCTTCTTCCCCAGGGCATGAGGGGTCTGTTAAACCCCCCGGCCAGTTGGCCCCCCAATTGTTATTGGGGCTTTCGGAGGGTGTGAAAGATGCTTCTGAATTGGTTGAAACAGTGCTTCTTGGGGGCATGTGGCCAAACTATGTAGCAATATGTAATGAGAAGTTCCCCGAGGCACTGCTTCATGCTTCAGTTGACAGTGCTTGTTGGGACACCACGACGTCACTGCGGCTTTCCTTTGTGAAGTGCTTGACTGAAAACTAACCATGACATGCTCCGCATGGACGTCCAACTGAATTCATTACTTGGCGGAGTGTTCCCCGGGGCACCACT
>CAJNJA010053219.1:6293-25029 GCA_905231915.1 Symbiodinium necroappetens
CTTAAACCCTGAACCCTTAAACCCGAAACCCCTGAACCCGAAAGCCTAGGACAGCCAGTTCCGGACGATTTCTGCCGCCGCTCCAAACGGCCGAGAAGGATCCGGAGATTTCAGGGATGGGCACAGCCTTGAAATGCTGTTTTAGGGTTTAGGAAGTTTAGGGTTTAGGGTTCAGGGTTTAGGGTTTAGGGTTCATGCAGGGTTTAGGGTTCAGGGTTCACGGTTTTTAGGCTTCAGGGTTCAGGGTTTAGTCTTATGACAAGCTTTTTGCTCCAGGGGTCCTACACTCGATACTTTCCTGGCGCCCTTTGAGCAGATTTTCGCATCCCATGTATGTGGTTCTGGTGTTCATGTTTTGGGCATGCTGACGACCGCTTGTGTTTCTCAACAAGGGTCTAGGGTCGTAGGTGGTTAATATAGATCGAATATTATTCCTTAGGTAACTCTACTATAAAGGAGCCCAAAACCCTATTCTAATCATAAAGGCCCCCACAGTCGGGCATTGGAGTCATTGGTTTGAGGCTTGCAGTTGTTTTGGCTTGCTCACGATCTCCCGGTTGGGTGTTGCTGTACTCAGTGCGTTCCGCATGCATTGACCAGCCCCATAACTCAGCAAGGTCCCCAAAAAAACTTCACTAGGCAGCGCTGGGCGCGCAATATTTCGGGTTCAGGCTTTAAATTTACCCATAGGCTCCATTGTAAGTTCCTTTTTGGGATTACCCTATAGGATCCTAAATACGAGCCACAAAAAGGAGCTACCATGGAGCCTATGGGTAGTTACTATAAGCAGGGCCTAAATCATTACCTACACTATCTTGAGGGTTCAGGGTTCCTTTTTGTAGTTATAGTATAAATTACCCCAAAGAGTGTCCGGGGTTCCTTATTATAGTTATAGTACCCCAAAGCCCTTTCCTAATCATTACAAAGGCAGGCCTTGCTCACACTTCCGACCTTCGACTCCCTGCGTCCGACTTGGGAAATGGCTGTGTGAGAAAACCGGGGACCCTTGTAGAGCCCTGGGTAAACAAAAACACCTGGACTACAATATGCCCCAAACCCCTAAACCCTAAAACATACCTAGACCTAGAATGTGCCCCAAACCCCTAAACCCAAAACCCCCTAAACCTTGAACCCCTATTCTGACAACTGAGGCCCCTAAATTGCTGTAAGAACTCCTGAGGGGGCTCAACAAAGCTGTCTATGGCTGGGTTTAGGAAGTTCAGGGTGTAGGGCCGGCATCTAAGCCCAGTCGGCATTTGACTTTACATAGCAGCTTAGTAGGCAGCTTTCAGCTTTCAAAACAAACTGAGTAAGCGTGCATGTATATATACATACACATGTACATATAAACTAAAGGGAAGGCAGCAACTTGCAATCTGCCCGAAATGGACCCCTTATTGTTAAAACCTGAACAGTTCACCTTGGAACCTACATCCTACCCTAAACCCTAAACCCTAACCCTAAGGGTCCTGATACTTTTGGGACCCTCAGGCACTCTCCTTAGGAGACTCCGGACCCTGCTAAGGAGATACCAGGACCCTTAGGGTAAACCCTCACCCGGAAACCTTGGCAGCAGCGTCCTTACATCTTGCACTTCCATCCGGCGTCAATGAATCTTGCAAGCAACCCCTGAAAACTGCAGGACGAAACGCTAAATCCCGAACCCTGAAATCCGATTAGCCTATACCTTATACCCTAAACGCCAAGCCCCGAGATACCCTGATCTATAATCTTTGACAGATAGTTAAGGTTTTCGGTGTAGGGTTTGGGTTTAAGCCTTTATCCCGACTATGTCAGCAATAAGTATAGTCTGCCTCCCAAGTTTGTGCTCTAAGCATTGCGGTCCCTATGTTAACCCCAAGATCCTGACGCCCCAATGCGTGCAAGGACCCCGGCAAGAAGCCGCTCTTCTGAGTTTCTGAATCGGAATCCTTCTCGGAGTCTCCAAGACACCCGCTCAGTAGTCCAGGAATTGATACCGGGATATCTCTGTGTTTTTCTGCTTTGCATTGTGCTTGGGTTCTAGTGTAGGACCTCTTATACAAGCTTCCGGAAGTTCGGGTTGATGGATTTTTGATCCTGCCCGGCACGATCTCTACATTACCAGCCTGGGCCCTTCCACCCTGAAGCCTAGACGCTAACGAAAGTTGCTACATTAGTAGCTACCCACCTGCGTCTTCTTTCAGGCCCAGGCTTTCTATACACACCAAAAAGCTAGATCTTGGTGGCTTAGGGTAAGCTGCGACACAGAGCCCAGACTAAACCTGGAACCTTGAACCAAGAGAGACTCGTTACGGAACCCTACTGTGATTACTGCTTCTTCAGGGCTTCCGCAGGTCAGACCCCTGACTTCAGGGCGGTGCGTTTCACGTGACAAATGCTCCGATTCCCTAAGGGTCCAAGTACCGAAAACAGGATTCCACGGGTTCGATAATGAGCTGGGTTTCGTGCATCTAAGAGTCCATATGCCTGAATGGCCGTGGGATTTCAAGATTTTCCAATGCAAATACCCCGATGGTATCCCCTGAACCCTAAACCCTAAAGGTTCACTGTGGGGTTTTCTCCCCATTGAGCTTCAGGGCTACAGGCATATAGGGGTTTAGGATATTCCGAGGGTCCACATGCTCGAGGCTTCTTTCAGGATTTGAGGGTCTCTTAGGGTACGGTCCTATTGCGATACTTCAAGGGTCGAAGATCTCAAGCAGCAGGGTTTTCGGTAACATAAATCTGTATGATAGCTGGGTACTTGGACCGTCTAGGATTGCAAGGCAACTCCCTGCTCAAAGCAGGTGGAGTGAATCAGTGTCGACAAAGAGCCCAGGTGAGCTGATAGAGCCCCCGATCCTAAAACCCTTCAAACCGTTAAGGATAGAATCAAGTGTGACGACTTCAACCCCCGACTCTACACTACGCCCGAATTCCCGTGGTCAAGTAGACGTGCTGCAGCCCTAAACCCTTTATACCCTAAATCCTTCGATAAAACGTAGTTAATCAAGTACGTATGTCTACAGAAATCAAGTACGTATGTCTACAGACCTCAAACCCAAAAACCTTAGAATCAAGCACACAGGATGTGTAGCATAACAACATACACCCTCTCCTGCAGAGTAACCCTTGTCCGATTTCTCTACCCTTGAGAAGACAGCCGCAGCTCGCCTGAGCTCTTGTGCACAATATTGCAGTACCTAGACTCCTCCCCGCCAATCGAACCTAGAAAACACGACAATGTTGGATAGTCCTGGCTATATAAATCCTTATAAACCCCTAATCATGAAACTGGACAAAGCCCTCGCTCCACACCCTACATTTGGGGGGTCCTGGTATTTATAAAGTAGGTGTATGAATTTTCCCGTCTGCCATGTCTGTCTGGGCTGTACAGGGCCTCTGCCGGAGAATCTGCCTCCGAGCTGAGAGCCCCCGGATGAACCAACCACCCTCTAATATACCCTAAATACCCACTATTGAGGACCATAAGGGCTCTATTAAAGGCCCCTTGGGGGGTCCTGGTAAGGGTTTAGGGTTTATAAGGCTTGAGGGTTTGAGGGTTTACCTATAGTCTCCATTGTAGCTCCTTTTTTTGGTCTAACCTTTTGGTTTAACCAAATCTACATTAAGGGATCCTAAAAGGTAACCCCAAAAAGGAACTACAACGGAGACTACAGGTAGGGTAAGGGGAAAGGTCAGGGGGGTTGATGTTGGGCATTGTGGGATCCGGGTTCGAGGCTTGGGGCTTGGGGTTTAGGGGTTAGGGTGGTTTAGGAGTTTAGAGGTTCAGGGTTTAGGAGTTTAGAGTTTAGGGTTTAGAGTTTAGGGCTTAGGGTTTAGGGTTTAGGGTTTGGGGTATCCGAAGCACCAGTTCTTCCCGGGCGGGGTTGCTTTTCGCCGCAAGAGACATCTACTGCAGACGACGATGGCTTCGGGTTTCGGGCTTAGGGTATATAGGGTCAAGGGCTGCCCATGCATTTAGCGGCTGGTTTGATGTTTGGCCGTTCTCTTTCGCGGTTTTCTCTTAAAGCATCTTAACACCGAGCGGCAGGAAGAAGGACTCATTTCGCAGAGGCGCTACTTGTGCAGCGGAAGTTTCATCACATCTTGATTCCCAAACCCTAAACCCTAAACCCGTCATGTACAAGCGTTGGCATGGTTAGTTTCATGCTCACATCAAGCAAGCGAAGCAATCTCAAGGCTCAGGGCTTCAGGTGGCAAAGACATCTTCGGGGTATTCCGGGCATTGAGTCCTGGGATGCTCTTTGTTTAATTCAGGAATGTACCTCAAATCATAGTAGGATCCCTGATACGAATTATGCGGTATATTCCAAATTTAAGACACTTTGGGAGGTCTTGTGCCTAGACGGTTTAGGGTTTAGGGGTTTGAAGGGGTTCAGGGGTTTAGGGTTTGGTGTTTTGGCTTTGAGGTTATCTCATCGCACGGATTCGGACTGAACTAAATGGTTGGATGCAGCCATGTCTTGGTAATGTAGGTGTCTGAAGACTTGCCCATCTATTCCCTGGGGTTTTGGGTTTAGGGGTTTAGGGTTTAGGGTTATCTGTACTTTAATATTCGACAAAACCCTATTCTATTCACTAAGGCTCCTATGTTACATTGGTTTTGGTGTGAGTGGGTGTAGCTTCTCTGCGCTCAAGCACGGCACCCAATACATGAACCCAATACCTTGCTACATCAACAAACACAGCTGAGTCTGCCAGCCAGGACCCCCTAATCGGAGTCTGTGGCAGAGGCCCACCCCAGATGGACACAGTTGCGGCCCAGTGTTCTCGTTTCACCAACCGTGGAAATCGATTCCGAAAGCTTGAAGCCTACTTCCCCGGATTTACAAGCCTACTCTCCTTGGTTTAGGGTTTATGCAGGGTTTAGGGTTTGCTAAAAGGAAATAAAAATTTAAGTGTAACAACCCGTAAGCTTGTGCCCAGCTCCTGAATATCCCAGCAATCCCCCCTCCCTGGCCTGAATCCATGCCGGAGGGCCCTGTCATAACGGCCTGAAGAGTATGCTATACAGAGGCACATTATGCTTATATGTGTGTGTAGGTCTAGGCTTTATGGTTCGAAACGAGGGGTCGGGCTTGTTAAGCAGATCTGAGTGTTCTGCCCAAGCAGTTTCCGTTTTGTTGTTGTGGGTTTGGGGTTTAGGAGCTTAGGGCTCGGAAACCCTAAACCCAAACCTCCTAAGCCCTAAACCCCAAACCCTGAACCCTAACCCCTTTCTTGGTTGAAGGCTGGAGTTTGGAGTTTGGGGTTCAGGGTTGGAGGCTTGAAGGTTGGAGTTTGGGGAGGTTAAGGGCACTCCCCCTTTCTGGATGTCAGAAGCGCTGTCATGCAAAATACGGTAGATGACATAAATCCTGCATTACCCATAATCAGGAATATAGCATAATTCCCGTAGTTCAGGGTCCTTAAGGTACTGCAGGATGTACATCATCAACAATACGGAAGCTACCTTCAGCAATGGTTGTGAGTCTGGAAACGGCAAAGGAAGAGATAGCTGCAGGTGCCAGCTGAATGTCGTGCGGCGTGCCTGTCTGTCAGAGCAAAAAGTGGTATGTACTGATCCGGGCCAGGGGTTAAGCAGTGCAGCGGTAGCAACAATTAGCACCTTACTTTGCAATACAATTTCTTATGGCTCCGTGTTGTTGTCAGTATCATCGCATTTTAAAGTTATTCATATTAATATTCATAGTATTGTTATCGCTATTATTATTCTGATTGTGAAAATTACTATTCCTTTCCGTAACATATCGTCAGTATGTCTTTTTCGTATTTTTTATTATTAGTTATGAACTGAAAGTGCATTTGCATATGAACTCAGCAACCTAAGTTGGGGTTCATGACTAATGGAGTCTGGTTGGAAATTGCTGGGTTCAGGCTGTGCTCCAAAGCCTAAGCAGAACTCACCAGATCAGAAAAGATATCGGTTGGCCCGTTACGCCCGCAGAAGGAGCATGCAGACCGTAGATCGCAGACCCACAGCCAACCCTCATACGGAAAGAAGCCCTATATACGCTTCATCTCGGAACCCTTCTATGTTTTTGAGTTTGAATTGGGGGGGGGGGGAGTAGTGTGGTATTGGAAGCAGACACAACAACGCAGAAGCTTTTAGCTCTCGTGCCTGTCCTGCCACAAGCCTGAGACTCCACCCCTCTTTTAAAACCCCCATACTAAACTGTAACCCCTCAATCGTAGACGCTATGACTGTGACCGTTGACCTGGGCTGGGGGCCCCAAAAAAGTAGTGCCCGCAGGTCAATCTCTTCCAGTCACAGATCAAGGATGTGACCCGGAAGATGATGGCCGAACCGGCTGCGGTTGGTCATACTGGCTTTTAAGGGTTTAGGGTTTAGGGGTAGTCTTAGGGAGACAACCTTCAGAGGACCCTTCTTAACCCTACTTAAGGTCTCTTCAAAGGGACCTCATTGAGAGCGTCTTTATCCCCACGGTCCCCCCTAATCCTAACTCCTCGAACAGACGGGCCTGGCTAATTCGTGCTAAGGATTCCTTAGAACTCCTTAGTAGACAGATGTTAACATCGGGGCCTGAATGATTACGAAGACTCTTTTGGGGGGCTCCCCATTGTGAATATGGTACCCCCCACAACCCTGTTCTGACTGTTGCGGCCCCTATACTCGCAATACTACTCGACAGATGATGGCTGAACCAACTGGGGTTGGTCATGCTTTGTACAATGGTCTCCGGGCCTGAACGACTAGCAATGCTATTCCCTCGGGCCACTTGATCCTTGATATACAGACGGTTTAGGGTTTAGGGTTGAGGACTCGCAATTTTCCCGAAACCCTATGAAGCCTATTTCAGTGTGATTATCACATCATGTTTTCCCTGCAGCGCCAATTCGTGCAATCCCTTTGGCCCTTTGGACCATGCGCTAAACCCCAGAACACTTGAGCCCCCGACTCGTGTCCGGAAAGACATACCGAGGTCTCCAGGACCTTGAGCACTCTAAACCTTAATTAGCCCCTAAACCCTAAACCCTAAGCCCTAAACCCTAAACCCTATGTAAACCCTAAACCCTACACCCTAAACCTCGACTCTGAACATGATAATGTTGGTCTGGGACTTCGGATGCAAAGCTACTCCTTCATCCTCGCCAATCCCTCTGCCCCGAAACCCCAAACTCGAAGCCATAATTTATGATATACGCCCTGTAAACCCTTGACCCAACACCCCGAACAAGACCCGGCCACCTCCGGGACCATAGACCTGAAATCACCTCTGTGCCAGGCTACAGTCAGTGAGCTCTCCATGCATCAAGCAACCGCGCACAAGCTCCAGGTGCACAATCTCTCGACTATTGAAGGCTTCATTCAGTCTGGGCCAATCTAGCCGAAGGCCCCACAGGTTTGGCGCAAAAGGCCCGTAATAAATAGATGCAAATCTAGAAATCGGTGACGTACATGGACATGGACATGGAGACAAAGATGCGGACAGAGATGATAGGTCCAGTAGGTTGGCCGGAAGTAGGCAGGTAGGTAGCCAGCTAGGTAGCTAGGTATCTAGGTAGGTTGATAGGTGACGAGGTAGATCGGTGGATACTTCGATAGGTAGAGGTGGATAGGTAGATGGCTAGACAGGTAGATAGGTAGATAAGTCCCTAGACTCGAAACCTTCAACCCTGAACCCCATAAGTACGTAGACAGAGAGATGTTTGCTGTTACTCTTTACACAGACGGAGGGCGCATCAAGGGAACCCACCACTCCCCGTTGTTGATTTGATACATGCTGAGATTTGTGTTTGCTAAACCGGGCACTTAAATTTGTGATACTGGCTAACTAGTGTGTAAGCCTTTTCTCTTACTCTCGGAGGATGAACACAGAATGAAGATCATGCCACAACAGTCTGTTCTGATTGCGTAGCTGTCCTTAGGTCTAAGGCTGTAGCGTTTCGGGTCGGGCTTTAGGGTGCAGCGGTCCTGGATTTAGGATTTAGGGTTCAAACCCCAAACCCTAAACCAGCCTAAACCCCCGACACCTTGTAAAGTATCTAAGAACTCTTACAACGCAAAAACCCTTCTCTAGATGCCCACCAAACCTCATGGAGCGACCTAAACACCCCTTATGAAACCTAGCGCAACCCTACCTTTGTACAAGACACTATAGAAAGTTGCATAAAGCCCTTGACAGTTCCTGGTTTCATACCCTATGACAAATCCTACCCTTGTTTAATACCCTGTGAGAAATCCTACAAAACCTCATAGAAGAAACCCAAAAACCCTAAGCCCTAAACCCTAAATCCGAACCCCCGGGTGCAGAAAGAGCGCGACGACGTCTGCGAGCGTGCCATCGTCGCTCGGGACCGACTTCAAAACGGCGAGGCGCAGGGACGTTCGGGAAGAGGGTTTAAGGTGTAGGGCTTGGGCTAGTAAGCAGGTTTCTAAAGGATATCCATTACGGGCTGCATAGAGGGCTACATCCGGTTTTTCATGGATGCTGGATGTAGGAGAACCAAACCCCTGAGTTTGTACAGTGGACATCCGTGGGCTTAGGGTATAGCCGTTGAGGGATCCCTTTGTGTACTTCCCTTTTGTGTTTATTACCCTTTTCCTCCATATTTTATAGCAGCACCGTATCCCGACCCTAGAACTAGAGCTGAATAGGACTTACAATGGAGGGTCAAGTTGGAGCCCGAGCCCCACGCCCCAACCTTAAGGACGAAATGATCCTTAAAAGTAGGGGCCCTATACCCTTATACTATGAATTCCTATATGGTATATGAACCTTAAACTCTTTTAGGGTTCATGTCGTCCTGAAGGAAACCCAAAGCTAGCTGCCCGAACGAAGTTGCCTATGTACGCTGACGGTTTGGGGGTTCAGGGTCTAGGGTGTAGGTTTAGGGATCATCAGTTTTGAGTCCTGGCATATGAGAAGCACACCTTATGCGATGAGAGAGTCAGAATCCGAGGGCTCTAAGCCTTGCAGTTTAGGGTTTAGGGTTTTGAACCCCGAGGCCAACACCCAGAATTCTCAAAACCTAAACCCCTACAATAACTACTATACTATAGACGCCTAAACATAATTACCAATCTGATTCCTTCGGGTTCCTTATTATTGTACCTGTGATCCCAAACCCTACAAAATAGTAGGTTATGACCCCTTAATGAGAGGGTAGAACCCGTAAAACGGTAGGTTTTTGGATCCCCAGGAACCCCCCTAAACCCTAAACCCTAAACCCCTAACCCTAAACCCTTGGTTCTACTATAAAAGGAGCCCAGCAGGGCCATCGGCTTGGCTCCTGGAGCCCTTCGCTGTCAAAGTCAACTGGATGCAATGGGAACTCTCCTTTACAGCGAAGCTCTTTTAGGGCTTTACGGTTTACCTTAACCCCAAAGAACCTACCTTTATCAGAATAAGGAGCCCTAAAAAGGAGGGTTCTTTGGGGTCCAGGAAGGGTTTAGGGAACCCCAAAAGCCCCACTCCCTAAACCGCACACCCCCCCCCACAATAGTTCCCTTACGGGAGCCCTTGCATAGTATCCTTGCAAAAAGCGACCAACTCTACTCCCTAAGCGCCAGACCCCTTAAACCCCTTGAACCAATGTTACCCTCCTTAGAGGAAGGCTAAGCCCTAAAACCCTGAACCCTGAACCCTAAAACCCCAAAGCCCTAAAGTCTAAACCCTAAACCCTAAATCCTAAAACCCTAAAGCCCTAAACCCTAAAACCCTAAAACCCTAAAGCTCCAAAGCCCTACAACCCCTAGATCCTAAAACCCTAAAGCCCTAAACCTAAAACCTTTAAGGGCTCCCCTCCTTCCAGGAGCCTCGAAAGCCCAAAGCGACCACTGCAGTGCCAGGCCCCCACCGACACAGCCGATGCTGAGTTCCAAAAGCTGCTGCAGGCCTCTTACCCGAAGGGTTTGGGTTCTACCTACAGTCTCCATTGTAGTTCCTTTTTGGGGCTACTTTGTTGGATCCTTAATACAACATTGGTGAAGCCAAAAAAAGGAACTACAATGGAGACTATAGGTAGGGTTTAGGGTTTAGGTTCTAGGGATCAGAGTTTCTTAAGGCTTTCTGGCTTGAGGGCTTCAGGGTTGTAGTAGGGTTTAGGGTTTGGGGGGGTTTGGAGTTGTATGGATTTTGCAGGTTTAGGTTTTCTTGTCGCTGCTGCCGGGATTTAGGGCTTAGGGTTTAGGGTTGAGGGTTTACCATAACCTACCAAGGCCTGCAAGTAAGTTGCAGTGGCTTTTTTGCATGTTTGAGGACTTCGGGCCTTGAGATGCATAGTATGCTTTCGAGCTGCGCCATTCAGAACGGAAGAAGAACGCACACACATGTGTTGCCAGCCCAAAAGACTTAGTGAGTGGGTTATAAGTAGACTTATAAGTACCCTAACTGGAGTTACCCCAATGCATAACCCTACTTATAACCGACTTACCAAGTCCCCTGGGCCTCCAAGTACTTCCTAAATCAGCTATGGAGGCCCTACTTGCTACTATGTAGGTACCGAGGATTCGTTGGGAGTAGAAGGATGTGTAGAGCCGCATCGACATCTCAGCCGTGGCAGGGCGAGCATCAGAAGGAGCTGGATCGGCAGGCCACAAGAAGGGTTACTTACCCATTGTCGCCATTGTAGCTCTGTTTTAGGGGGATTACTATATAGGGTTCTAAAGTTACAAATGGTTACATGTAAACCCCAAAAAGGAACTACACCGGAGACAAGAGGTAGCGCAAACCTTCGAACCCTAAGCTGTCCCGCAAAAGACTCACACTTAAGCACTGTACCCCTTCATCCCAAACCGTGAGCCACTGAATCCGTAAACCAAGCGCTTGCTTATCCAAAACCCGAGTCCCTGCGCCCAAAACCCTCAGCCCTTAACCCTAACCCCATACACCTTCATTCTACCCCCGAAATTAGTATAGGAGCCTCAACAATTACCAAAATTATTCCGTAGGGTCCCTCGTCAGATCTATAGAATCAAGGAGCCCGAAACCCCATTCTAATTCTTAAGGCCGCTACAGTACCCCAGAGCTAAAGCCCTACAGTTGCTGCAGTGCAAGCAACCTAGATCGAAGGTTTGGGGTTTCGATGTTTTGGAATTTTCGGTTCAGGGCCTTGGAGTTTGGGTCTAGAGTGCGGCGCGTTGAGGGTTTGGGACTTAAGAGTTATAAACCCTACACTTAGTTCTCCAATGCCCAACCTTTAAACTTTGTAAGATAGTATTTTTCCGAAAGTCTAACCTTTTATTTCCCTGGCTTATTGGGGCAGTAAGTACAAACCCTAAACCCAAACCGTGTGGCTATGAGATTGAGCTTAACTTCCAAATGCATCTTGAATCCTAGCCCTGTGCAGCACACTACCCAGCCTTTTGCAGCGAAGCCCCCATCATCACGCTCCCAGCTGCAATCTGTATGTTTCCCATTCCCTAAGGGTCCAAGTACCCAAACGGTAGGGCTTCAAGGGTTTAGGGCTTCATGGGTTTAGGGTTAGGCCAAAAACCATGTGGAGTACGGATTTTGGGACTGAAAACCTTACTATTTGGATACTCGGAGCTTCTGCATTGTGCCAAACGTTCCATTACGGGTCTCTATTTGCCAAGTGCCCACGGCTTGCTCATCTTGTTGCCACTATACTTCGATTCAATCGTCACTGTTGTTCACACTGTGCCTGCCCCAAGCCCTAAACCCTAAACCCTGCATGAACCCTAAAGTCCTGGCCCTAGCCCCATAAACCTTAGGACACCCAAAGAGGGCTACACCCTAAACCCGCACAGGACGCAAGACCCTGCCGTCAACGCAAGACTGGAAGACCTTGTGAACAGCCTTCGTAGATCTATAAACGCTCAAGTATGGTCGCCATGAAGAATCACGTTCATGCAGCACATTTGACATACAGAAAACGGCAACACGTTTCGTGAATTGCGAGGCGGCGGCGCAGAGGAAGCAGGAAGAGGAGATTGTCAACAGCTCCTTGCCAGCAAGCTCTGTAGAGTTGGCAGGGGTCATGGTTTAGAATTCCTGAGGGTTCTATCTGAGCGTCATCAGGGTTCATACTCATGTACGATTCACGGTGATTGCAATGATTTGGGGTTTTGGTTGGGTGTGTGGTGCTGGATTTTCATTCACTTGGATTGTGGGCTTATGCGGGGTGGATATGTGTTCTTTCTCAGGATCTAGGTGCTGTGCAAATGTCCTAAACCCTAAACCCTAAACCCTAGCCTAAGCCCTTCAACCCAGGGCTGGAGTCAACATCCGGGGGCCGGGGCCTTCGGTAAGGAAGGACGGCCGCTTACAGCATGAGGGGTCGTGAGTAGGGAGCCATGCCCTTTATGTTGATTGCAAGGAGCATCAGGGTTTAGGGTTTAGGGTTGTTAGGAGGATCCCAAAAAAGACCATCGGTTGAGGGCACGGGGGGGAGACCGTTTCTTCTTTGTCGTCGTGGCAGACCCTCAAGACCGCTGGCATTTAAGACATAGCCCCAGTAAGTCCGAGATCCGTAAACAAAACGCAGAACATTGGAGTTCTTGTGTCAACTACTGCAGTCGACGAGTCTGATGGCACGGGCTTCGCACGGATGCAGCCGGCAGATCTCGAGCCCCAGTTTGGATCTAGGGCGCTCTTTCTCTCTAGATTAAGAGATCACCTTGAACTAAGATCCTAAGATCATAGATGTCCGTATTTCTGCAGGTCCCATATATCCATAGCATCATCTACCCCGCAAGCCATGGTGAACCGTTCTGGCTCCCGGCCTCGCACTCCGTAAGCCCCAGAACCCTGAATCCCGAAAGCCCCCCCGCCCCCCCTCCCGCGAAAAAAAAAAAACTAAACCCCTCAACCCCAGTCCCTAAACCCCAACCCCATACCCTGTAAAGCCCACGAGAACCTCATCAGGCAATTTCACCCGCACCACTGCCGAGCCTCGTGCAACTTGACTGCCAGCAGCTGTCGGATTAGAGGTCGGTGTGGGGCCTTGATAGTTCTAGAATAGGGCTCTGGGGTGTAACATGCTTTACTTATTATGTATATAGGTATGTTATAGTAGTTAGTAGTTGGGTAGAACCCATTGTATTAGAATCACAATAAGGAACCCCCCCCCCACAAAAACGACAAGAAAAAGGCAAAAAAAGTAGTGGTAGTTAGTTAGGCACCTATATTAACCTTACAAGCGACCGTCAGTCCAAAGCTCCCGGATTGGAGGTTTCCAGAGCCTGAGATGAAAAGTCAGGAACCCTAAACCCTAAACCCTACACAACTACACATAGGCTCCATGGTAGTTCCTTTTTGTGGTTCATATTTAGGATCCTATAGGGTAATCCCAAAACGGAACTACAATGGAGCCTATGGGTAAAGGGCACTTGACAGAAGACCCCTTTCAGGCTCTACTTTTGGGAGCTCTATCAGCTGAGCTTCAGCTCGTCCGGGATTGAGTGTTGAGGGCTCAGGACCCAAGAAAGGATCCTAACATAGGATCCCGGAGGTTGATACCGGGGTTCCGGATTCAGGGTTTATAGGGTTTATAGGGTTTATAGGGCTTATAGGGCTTATAGGGCCTATAGGGCTCATAGGGTTTAGGGTTAAGGGGTTCAGCACACCTTAAACCTAGAAGAGGCAAAAACCTTGCTGAGGTCAATGCGTACATCCCCGACGACGACCACGGCTTGCCAAAGGCGTGGATGCTGGGGAATCGGGGCTTAGTAGCTGAATGAGTACACTTTGAGCTTTTTTGGGATGATATGACCCCTTATGGAACTGAAAAGAGGTCTTTATCAAAACCTTCTTTGCATGACCCCTTATAGAACTGCAAGTGTACATTCTTTTGTGCTTATGAACTCAGCAACTAAGGGGGCTTGGGGTTCAGGGTCTAGGGTTTGGGACTCAGGGTTGCCTAGGGTTTAGGGTTTAGGGGGGTAAGTGTGGGTTGTAGGGTGTAGGGTGATTAGTTTTAGGGCTTGTAGTTGGAAAAGGGGGCCGCATGGCCTCAAGGAAGGTTGGGTCGGCTTCCCGGGACCGTGTTGCAGGATTTGCTCAAGCTTTCTATCTTTCTGTAAGCATTCATAATGAGGGTCTGGGGTTTAGGGTTTAGGGTTTAGCATCTATAAATTAAACCCTCAACCCCACAATCCTTCACCCAAGTTCTCTGGTCGTAGCTCATAGCAGCTCAGATGCATTCATTGTGGGATGTATGCCGAAGGGTTTCGGATTTTGGTTTCAGGGTTCAGGGCTTCTGAAGACGATAGGCTCTTTACGGTTTAGGCTTCAGTTCCTATTGCAAGACATTGCCCAACCATTTCAACAGGGTTTTGAATGCTCGACCCAAGAACTCCTCCAGAAGTGCTCTGCTATAGTTACTACAGTGAATGCTACGGTGGATGATATAAATCCTGCATTACCGACAATAAGTAATATACCATAATGCCCATAGTTTAGAGTCCTTAAGGTAATGCAGGATTTATATCTTCAACAGTAGGACCCTGTATAGGGTGTCTGTACTTACGGGAATCCTGGTGGCTTTACTTAAACTTAAGATTTCGATTTTGGAATGGTAATAGAGTTTGCGAGTGAGCCAGAGCTCCCTAAAGCCTTTACAGGCCAAAACTACTGTATAAACGCCAAGCCGTACATCCTGAAACCATCAAGCCCTGAATACCAAAGCTCCCCCAGATGCTCAACCCCGAGATCTTAAACCATACGCTGAAATGATTATCTCCGAAACCTCTAATCCCTTTCGCACCAAAAGAACACCCTGAACCCTACTTAAACCCTATAAACCGTAAACCTTTAGCAGCCCATGTACTTGAAGATAGTCGAAAGCCTGTCGAAGACCCCATCCCCGCGGTCTTAAGGGATTTAGGGTTCATCCGCGGCAGGCCTATGGCGTCAATGCTCCCTTCAAGCCAACGGCACAAGGAGCAACTACTATAACATATTCAGAAGCAGAGAGCACCCCTATTTGAGGGCTAGAGAATTCACTTATTTCACTGGGTTGGATACTTGCTGAAGTGCGAGCGGCACGCGAGAAGAATCTCAGAACAAAGCGGCCTTTTCTGAACACAAGCGGACGGATGCACCTGGTTTGCAACGGTCCCGGGATGGACCTAAGCCTCGTTCAACGAGACCAGTAGCACTACTTGCGGCCTTTCGGTAAGACCAGTAGAGTGACCACTCACACGTCAAAGTCAAAGTCTTCAGACGGTACTTTGACTCAACTTTCTTGAAAGTCAAAGTCTTCAGACGGTACTTGAAGTAAATGTATCCTTGTTGGATACAACTTCACATGAAAGTAAAGTAAAAGCCCAATAAAAATAACAATAATAATAGTAAGGATTAAAAATGATCATCTTTAATTAATACAGCCCCAAAAGGGAACCTGTTCATTCTTGCCATGATCTACTTAAGGCGGGGTTGTTAATCAGGGTTCTAGATTCGGGCTTTCAGAGTGTTGTCAGTGTTGTACTTCTTCTTCTACTGCTTCTCCTTTGTTGCAGCTGCTGCTGCTGCTGCTGCTGATGCTGCGACGATGTCGACGATTGCTGCGGCTTCTAGCAGAACTTTCCAACTTGGGATTCCGTACTTTCTGAGCGCCCAGGAATACATCGCGATGTGCGCGCCTTTGGGCTTTGGGCATTCCGGGCTTCGGTAGTGGAGCTTCCTAGTTCTAGCGAGTGTGAGGAGCTTCCATGCGCTTCATTCGAAAGCCCAACCCGCCGGGCACCCCAGAGCTACGACAGTCTGCTGGCCTTAGAGTTGATGACGGATATAAGAGTTGCGAAGCTCATCTCACAAGGGTCCTTCTGCACTGGGTTTCTCGTGCAGTTGCGAGGCGTGCCACTTCTAATTGGCTGATTCACCTCAGAGCTGTTGCGAACCCTTTCTCGTATCAATCAGGCATGTTGCAAGGTGCGCAGCAGGCGGTTGAGAATGCGCCACAAAGCTGTTGCGAGCCCTTTCTTGCATGTGCAAGGTACGGAGCAGGCTGTTGGTATTTTTTTCTCATGCATGTCCATTCGTATTCATTGCATTACCACCCGGTTTAAGGTTAAATGCAGCACGCACCTTCGAACCGTCGGCCGCCGCCAAGCACCTCATGATACTCATAGAACCATGACAGTCTGGGCTCAAAATAGACCACAGTAGGTACCAAAGTGATGCCATTCGCAGGTTTTGGTCCCCATGCCGGGTATCATTTGCGAACTTGCAAACCCTCAGGGCCACCCAAATCCTGAATCCTCCGGCCCTAAATCCAAAACTCCCTAAACCCTAGCCTGGAGCACCAAGGAAACCCATCGAGATCTAGCTGCATGGGCTCTGAGAGACGCTGCCTTTGTGGACCTACCGGCATACTGCTTCTTATCTTGTGGATTTCAGAGCTCGCAACTTCGGGCAGTTATCTTGCATTATTCACAGCTTCTGTTTTGTCATGTTCTGTGAAGTCGGGGGTGTTGCCAACAGCTGTAGAGGGCCATGTTTCACTTCAGTTGTTTCACCAGCGAGCCACCTGAATTCGCCAGGGTACTGTCCTTGACCGTGGGAGGCTCGTTGTCTTTCCAAGCTCAGTTGCACAGCAAAACTTGCATTCAGGTCACCCTGTCACGTTGATATGATTCAAGCAGCCAGTGCCCTAAACCAAAACAGCCCGAACAGAGCAGGTGGACACGCAGCAACATATTCATTGTACCCCAGGTCTTCTATTTGCCCGAGACATGCATGACATGTTACGCAATTTAATGTTCAATGTTGTTTGTAATGCAATAATGTACTGTAATGCCATGCATAGACAGGTGATGTCAAGTCAAGTCAAGTCAAGTCAAGTCCAAGTCAAGTCAAGTCAAGTCACACCATGTCATGTCAAGTCATGTCGTGTGATGTGATGCGCTGTAGTGGAGTGCACTGTAACGAACTATCATGTGATAAGAAGTAACGTATTGTAATCTCAGATGATCCACATATACCGCCATTATCCAAAAGACCATCCTTGTTAACTTATGATGGTTTTCGGGACCTATATAGTTCCATAACAGTAGTACATATGGACCTTCTTGTACTGTATCGTATTTATTCAATGCAGCGCATTGTACCGTAAGGAAATACAAAGTACTGTTATGTTTTCGGCCGATCGATCGTTAGATGCAGCAGATACAGTAGGCACGGTATATACACGGATAGATAGATGTAGATGGATGGATAGATTGATAGTGGGTAGATAGAAATAGGGTTTAGGCTACCCCAAACCCTAAACCCCAAGCCCTAAACTTGAAACCCCAAACCCTACCCTTTATAGGGCTTTCGGGTTAGAGCTTGCAGGTTTTAGGGTTGGGTTTTGTGGGGCTTGGAGCCCAGGATTCAGTTCAGCGCCCCTAAACCCCCAAACCGCAAAAAAACCCAAAGCCGTAAGCCCAAAATTCTTGCCGAAGCCCCCAAGAAGCACTCGGAGGGCTGCCGTTTCTCGGTGTTGAGGGGTCAGATTTCGGGGCCCGACCTCGCGGTTGCGTTTGATTTGTTTTTTGTTGTTTGTTAAGGGTTTAAGGGTTTAAGGGTTTAGGGTTTGGGGTTTGAGCTTTTGGTCTAGGGTTTTGGGGTTCGGGGTTTGGGGTTGGGTTTGGGGTTGAGGTTTTCTGGGTTTTGCATGTTAAGCCATGGTGAATTGGCTTAGGCTTTGGGTTTGCCGTGTTGTTGCTAATGGTTAAGGAAGTTAAGATGACTTATTCACAAAACGGTATAAGTTCCGCGTTGACCAAGTCATCCCATTAAGGCTACGGTAAGGTCCAGGATCCGATGGGTGGACCCAGGGTCCAAAGCACCGCCGATTGAAGCTCTCCAAGTGCAACCCATTCTCGCCGCAACTGGGGTTTAGGATTAAGGGTTTAGGGTTTAGGATTTAGGATTTAGGGTTTAGGCTTAGGGTTTTGGATTTGGGGTTTAAGGAAAATGCTTGGTCAGCGAGAGGTGGTCCCCTTAAGACTTAGATTCGCCACCTCTTCAACCCTTACAAACCGTCATGAGCCTCTTCTAAAGCCCGATAATATAAAGCTTTCACAAGAGCCTTCTACAGCAACCTAGTGCAGCCTAAACCGAAGCCCTCATCCCTAAACCACCTAAACGCCCGCAAAAGTCACCCAGCGGAGGCCGAGGAGCCAACCCACCGAGCTCCGGCGCACAGTCGAGGCCGAACCATCCGGTCGTTTGGTCCAGGGTTCAGGATTTAGGTTTGGGGTTTNNTAGGGCTTGTTCAAGGGTGGTATAGGCTAGCTCGGCACATGATTTCATGGACTTCAGAGAGTCGTGCCACCTGTAAACACTCAAAGCTGATGCTCAACATGCCTCGAGTCGACCCCTAGAGTCCTGCACTGGGCTCTTTGGGGGGACTGAGAATCATGTCATTGTACCATAGTTTACCTTCCCGGGTTTAGGGTTTCGAAGTCGAACACACAAAAGCAGCAGGTTTCACCGTCCTGCTTGGGATCCTTACGGGACTTACGGCCCCTCAGCCCTAAACGCAATAACACCATAAACACCCCCCCCAACCCATAAATCCTCTTAGCCCATTAAGAAACGTTCGAACCGTTAAAGGAACCCTTCAAGAAGCCCCGGAAGCAACCCCAAAACACTTCTTAAGCCCTTCTTAGAACCTAAACCCATAAGCACCAAACTTCTTCAACCCTCGTAAATGTGCCTCAAACCCCCAAACGTCTTAAGCCCTTATATCAACAACCCCTGTCATAGAACCCTAACAGATCCCTTCTTACAGGAACCCTCTGAACCCCCCCAAGCAC
>CAJNJA010053230.1:0-11890 GCA_905231915.1 Symbiodinium necroappetens
ATGGAAGAAAGTTATGATTTACAGGCACTCTCCCCGAGCCCAAGAACCAAGAACCCACGCCATTCTGACGTTAGGAAGGTGTGGGTACAAGGGCATCCCAAGTATCCACACCTTCCCAAAGCTTTGATTTAGAAGAAAGGCGTGGGTACATGAGGGGGGCGGTACCATATATATATATGTATATATATATAGAGATATGTATATGTGTATAACTGTGTATATATACATATATGTATATGTACATATATACATATATCGGCATATATATATGTGTTACTATTATATGCTATCATCCCCAAACCCACCCAACTTTTCCAAAGACTTTGTGTGGTTTAGTATCAGGAGTAGCCGCTGTTCTGTGTCCAAGTCGATCTCTAACATCTCCTAGTTGATGCTTCTTGATAACACATTCACCCTCCCCTCAGACCCCACCGCGAACGCAGTTTATGGGTACGCGTTATACAAGCTGCCATGGTAATGTTTGTGCGAGCAACCACACAAATTGTAATCGAAGCTGCGAGTCATTGCGAATACTTAAACATTTCTATACCTGTCGCGAATCCTCTTCGCTGGTCACGTGTGAACTGCACGGTGCGCTACTTACAGGCAACAAGTACAAGACCTGCAACTAGCAGCCACAAATAGAAAATGTTCAGGTCCCAAAACTTCTATGTTCGCTGTTCTCACCCAACATCCTCATCCTGAGTCTATCTAATGCCTTTCAGAATGCTTCATACAGTCCAAGCTACGAGTCCTTATACGCCCTCTAGAATCTCCTTCATGGTGCCGTACCAGGCCCTGAGAATCTCTATGGGTCCTGCATGTCTTCGGTATCATAACCCTACTATAATTGCAGCTAAATGTTCTGAAAGAAGGCGTGTTCAACTGCAAGCAAATCCTTACGGTTGCCGCAAGCACATCAACGCGGAATGGAAACTAACAGTCTGGTGAACTTGATAAATGGCATGTCACCCAAACTCTCAGTATGTCAGAGTGCTGCACAACGTTTCACGTTATAGCAGAGCGCGTGTCTTCGCTGCTGCATTACTAGATCGGTGCACGGAATGCAACAACAAAGAAAAGACTACTAATTCTTGAGCTTGCTTTGTCAGGATTCGTGTTTGCAGCGATTTCAGGATGGCAGGAGATGCGCAGCATGGAATACTTCCCGAGCAAGGCTACCACGTAACTAAGGAACAGCATGTCAGACCTGCTGCAAGACTAGAGTTGACAGAAATGGTTTCGGCCCCATAGTGGATTTCAAGATGCATATCGAGAGGCTTGTTAAATTTCAATACTGGGCTCATGCAAAGCTTGTCCAGCATACCTGCAATCTTCGACACACGGTCTATCTACTATTGAAGACTCTGCATCGAAACACATGGCAAAAGTTTCAAGATGTAGAAAGAGAAACGATGAACGGAATCAGGATTCTGGAGCTGACATTCACGTATGGTATTCCTACTTTTGTGTTTTTCATCGCCACAACACCAAGATTGACATTGAGATGTCGAAAACAAACTGGATGGAACACGGTAGAAAGAGCAGCTTCTGTGTTCATTTCGTTGCGCGTATTTCTTGGGCCATGTTGGGCTGTCTTTGACCCGCAAAATCCTTGTACTTTGGATGCACGGACGTGGAGTTATCCAGGGACGCAGCACATTTAGTGACAGACGGCCCATCTTGCATACCACGGGGCCCCATTGAATATCAATACGGGCATGGGTTAGAATCAAGGCTGATGATTGAAGGTAACCTGGAAAAGTCTTGCCTGAATTTCTTCACTGTTGTCATCCGTCCTGCAGCGAGGCATCAGCAGCTGAAGTTGTCGAAACACCCCGTCGTTAGTAGCCTGACCAAGATGACCCCAGCCATCAACCCACCCACTAAGCCATTGGAGTGGCCGCTCGCATTCTGATGGGATGTGGATCCAGCCCATGGGGAAAAATCATGTCATACAGACATAGATAAGCGTCTGCTGGTTATACGTTTTCTGCATACATATTATTTAATATATACATATATATATGTATACACTTATCTGTTTTGGTTTTACTGTGGACATGTACATGCATGTGTAGCTGTCGAAGCCTCACTACATGTATGGAATTGCATACCGGCGTAAGGAAGTTAGCAGGTACTGCAGAACATGTGTTAACGATCTTTGCGTGAGTGCCTTTGCCATCGTGGTGTATCGCCTGCATGCACGTAAACACGAGGCAGACAATGAATGCACATGCGCAGGTAATATGTACTAACATGTAGACCAGGTTTCAGGTGAGTGCCAGTCCATGCTTATGCTGCCGCATGCAAGTACAATATTCGGAGTGTAAGCGTATGTACTGTTACATGTAGCCAACCATGTAAGGCATGCATGTGTGCATGCACATCCGTTTGTCCGGATATGCTGGCGCGCTTCTTTCACTCCAAAAAACTGTCACTGTGCTTGTTTCTGGGCATGCATCAGATGCAAAGTTAGAGGTCCTCGTACGCTGTGCCAGGACATGTGAGCGGTGCACGTTGTGACCTAGTCTGTCACATACAAAATGATTGAGACACCGGTATGTGCAGGTCGAAGACAGAATATCCGTAAAGGTGTATGCATGTACCCTCCCCTGTGATGATCACTGACTGACCTCCAGCCGGGCTGGATTTGAGCAGCCAAACGCAGCAACTTACAACATAACTTAGCACACAGCGTTATTGAAGTTCTAAAGATCGCGTACAGAGATAGACAGAGTGGCATCGCATCATCGAGACGGCGCAGAAGTGTGCGGCCCCCAGTTGCCCCCACAGTCAATAGCAAGACCGCAGATGCATGCTGATTTGAAGAGTAATCGGCTCAGTGCGACGATTCAGCATTGCTGGCCACAGGTCATGGGTTCTGCAACTTCTGGATGCTCAGGAGATTGCGAGCAGTGCCACAACCTTAACTCACATGGCACATTCTCGCAGCAGCCACTGCATGCCGCTGCTAGACTGCTGCCATGTAGCTCTTATGTGGCATCACGTTTGTAGTTGCAGAGCGTCCCCTAGAGACTGCGTTGCATCGAAAGCAGCTCCTAGCTTGAATGACAATGTGCACCGGTGGTGTGAAGCGAATGAAGCGTCGAGGCAGTACGTGTGCTCGCAATGGGTCCAGCTCCCCAGCATGAACTGCTTTGATCAGAGATTCTCAATCTGTGGGTGGCAAGGTGCGGTCACCTTTGCCTGATCCAGAGAGAGCGGGAGAAGGAGCAGAAAGCTGTCATGAAGACCTTCACGGTCAATGCATCTGCCTGGCGCTGAGGAAAAGTTCCAACGATTTATGTCCTGGAAGATCAGCATCCGGAGCACATGATTTGAGCTGGGGAAACACGAGGCCCAAAACAAAGTCATGGGTTGCTGTCCCTGACACATGAAGTAGGTGCAAAGTTTTCTAGCTTAGGTGTGATCAGCGTCAGCTAGTTGTGAATGCGGCAGAGTGCCGTTGCAGCGTCTGCCGTTTGCACATTGCTCTCATTACGCTCAGAGTCTCAGAACAGAAAACACTGAGGGGAAGCATGCTTGGATGGGCAAAACGCATGCTTTTGCACGACAAACCGCAGGCCCCGGATGATGACAGTGTGGCACCAGAGCGCGGATCTCGGTTTAACAGCTATGCCCTTCTTTCGGAATGTCTGGCAACATGGATGGCACAGTCGTAAGATCAACTGCACGCGGCCAGCGTCATAGACAAATCAGCAAACAAGACACAAGCCACGTATGAACACAGCCAGTGCAGAAGGCCCAACCTACTCCAAGGATGTTCGGGCACGCCCCAGGCCGGAGACGTGTCCTTGCTTGTGAGGTGCCGGAGCGGGTCGTGCATGATGCGCCTGCACCTGGAATTTCCGGCATTTGATGGACCAGGGACGTTTAGCGAGGCAAGAGCCAAACTCAGCCGGCAAGAAGTGAAGCAGCTCGGGCCACAGCAACGGCACGGAAGACCAGCCTGGAATTGGTGGATGCAACCCGCATCGCAGCAATGAGCACAATAACCGCACTCACACACTCACCGGGGACACACAAGAGCCGAGCTCCGTACTGGACACAGCGTGAATGCTGACGACGAGCAGCAGCAACAACAACAATAACACCATGAAGCCGTGAATCGCGGGTGTTTCTCTGTGGGCTCCCTGCATACGATGTTCCAGCAAAGTGCCACGAAAAACGTTGCAAGATTGGGCCCTCCCTTGAATTCGGCTGCTGGTAACCGGGCAGGATGAGGGGCGAGACCGGTGAATGGGGAGCGAAAGCGTGCATGCGTGGCCGTTGCAAAAGAGGCACAAGGGGCTGTCACAGGTCAGGTTTGCAGAATTTGCGCAAGGTTTCTTTAGTTCTGGGTTTTGGATCCTTCAAGAAATGCGTTTTGAGCATTCGCCGATCCGAACTGACGCCTGTTTGCATGAAACCTTTCAACCGGCCGAGGCTGCAGCGCTATGCCGTGCATGGCGAAGACAAACTGTCGCAGAATGCCAGCGACCTCAGCACGTGCTGCTTCGGGATCCTGCAGTCACTGGCTTTGGCAGTGGCAAGATCCCCGCGGCCATCATTCAAGCCAGGGCTCCTCCTGAGATTCAGTCAGAATTTGATCTCTGTGCCAGATCTGCTTCGGAGTTACAAGTGGCGAAGAGGCTCGCACTTCCAGATTTGCTAAGATCCAAGCTGATGCGCTGCGCGTTGCCTTCAGGTTCTCTTCGAGGAGGTGCCCTGTGGGTCTGCTCGCCGCTGTACACACTAACTCTCATGTTGTTCTGGGAGGCACCAAGCATAGGCTCTCACATGGACGAGGTGCTTCCGCCGTGTCGGTCTCCACGGGAAGATGCACTCGATTTTGCACGGTCCCACATGCCGATATGTGTTATCCTGGTGCCTGTGCCCTAAACACACTCGGCTTAAGGGCAGCAGCTGTTAGTTGAATGAGTGGGATTATGGTCAGCAGACTTAGCGCACAGCTGCTGAGCATCATCGATTTTATCAGATATCATCGCGGAGAGTTAGCTTCTTCCCCGTGGCTCGCTTCCAAGCGTGTGCTCGAGCCTCTGTGGATTGCTCGACTCCACGTGCAGTAACACTCGTGATGCACTGTGCCCGTGATGCAAGGCGGCTCATGAAGCGAGGGAATCCCAGCAGGCTCTTCAGGCCAGTGCCTTGAGGCCGTAGCGTGACAAAGCTGCACCTGTGACTCTAGGCGGCTGGTGCCCTTGGCCGCCTTGGTAGTAGGCCTTCGGAGTACTTATCACCTGTCTTCAACCTGGTCCAAAATCATTTGGAGGTTCACTTCTGTGTGCATCGCCCGGATATGCGGCAGTCGCAGAGTCTGCCCAAGGCTCACAGGCCACGCCGGCCACGCCCGACCCTTCTTGCAGCTTTCAAGTCTCGATAGACAAACCCTGGCAAGGCGTCGATGACAGCGCAAGAAGTCAAAGCATTGACTCGCACAGTTCGTGAGGCAGACGCGGGTACGCAGTATGTTGTTACGCGATACTTATGGCGCCGCACATCTTGGACGAAGTGCTTGCAGCTGGTCGTCAGGTTGATGCACTTCAAGAAGTTGCAATGGGCCCAAGTGGACTTGAGTTTCCTCACAGCTTCAGATCAGATCCAAATGGCCAGGACTGGACGGAACTGATGCTTTTGAGCAAAGGTCCGGGCGAAGGGCACGGTTCCAAATTTTGGTCGAGTGGCTGAGATCTTGGATGAGCAAGGACTGAGCATTAAGGGACGGTGACCGATGGGATGATTTGCTCTAAGGCAGACAAAATCGTGAAGCGTGGCATGAGAATAGCAGGGGCCAAGGATGGCTCCCAGCTTGAGAAGGCCAGGGCCAGGATCCGCGTCTCTGTGAAGTCGGACATTTCTAGAAAGGCCCTGGATGCCCCCCTTGAAGCGCTTTTTCATCAGCAGCTGCGGACCTTGTCAGTCTGTTACTCAGCACATCTCAGCACCTGGAATGCCTGGAGCACGTTGTCTCGCATGTTCAAGGCAAGGGCTGCAGACCGCTACGAAGCATCCATGGCGGCAAAGCCCAATCCGGTGGAGGCCACCCTTCGCAAGCCATATAAGAGGTGTGTGGAACCTGTGTGGAAGCGGGAAAGAAGCCTTGTGCAATGCAGCGTGATCTGTAAATGTCTGTGAAACTGTTAGGCACGCCGATCTGCCGAGGCAGAGTTTCTGGAAGGTCAGGTGCTTGGAAGATCTTGCAGTTATTGAGTCTCCGAGCAAGAGACGTGTCAGCAGGCGCGAAGACGCTTGTTCGACCAAGTGGCGAGTGGAGCTATGAGGTGCAACCAAGTGGCCAAATGTATGGAAAGGTAGCGTCCAGTTTCTTTGCTTGCGATGCTGCTGAAGCAAGTCTTCTAGCCTTGACTGTTTGACCTTGCACTTCCAGGTTGAGCTGCAAGATTTGCTGGGCCGCATAGCAGGAAGCTCTGGAGCTGCGCCCAGCTTGAATGTCAAAGCAAAGCACGAAGTCACGAAAGCTAGCTCTGTGGAGCTGTGGGAGTTGTCGTTTACCATTCACCTAGGAAGTGGGGAACTAGGTCAAAATTGAATGCAGGACCCTATCTGGTCCGTTCACAAGCCACCACGCAAATGATCCAATAAGGCCGGGGGGCTTCCCCCGCACCACCACAAGGTCCTGGCAATGTTGCGCAAGGTGGGGGGGGGGGTGGCCTCTCACCTTTGGTCCCCCCCCCCCCCNNAAGGTCCATCATGGTCCATCTGTTTAGGCAACATGGCAACTTGCGTTTTGTGTTTACGTGGCCGAGTGCTTCTCTCAGCTAAGCTGCGGCCAGGACAGATGGAAGCTGCTCGTTACTGTTATTGCTTAGGCAGGGGCACTCCGATGCGCAATGAGGTCTGTCAAGGCACTACGATACAACAAGGGTGTATCTTTATGTGTGCCAGTGCAAAGCAGAATAATGCTATCATCTTGCAGGCTTAAGCTTCATGCTACTACATACGTGCTGGCATCCACGCTGCCCGAGCTCTGTCGACTCTGGTTCCAAAAAGATAGCTTTCGTGGCCTCTTCTCAAGTTTCAAGTAGATAAGAGCCTTTCAGAGCACCCTCCAAGGCCAAGACATGAAGCTGGTGCAGGAGCAGGGCAGGCAGAGACCTTGCGTTTTTGTTGGACCAATGTGATGCTGCCACCGGCCGAAAACATTCATAAGTGCCGAGGCAGGGCCAAGGGAAGCACGTGACGTTGGAGGCAGCCCTCATCAATAATTTTCTGCAGGGGTTTCCTAGAGACATTGCAGGTGCATGCCGCATCTGCTGACGGTGATGGCAAATATCTGCGGGTAACGGCAACTCAAACGTTTCAATCCACAGGCACCAAGACGGACATTGGCTCTGGTCGTAAGACACTTGCCATGTCCCAACCAGACATGCTACAAACTTGTGGAGCTCTGTAAATCTGTCTAACCTAACCGTAGCATATCCACCTGTCGACATAGCAGCTTATGTCAGTGTGTTTACGTTTTGGCTTGGTTGCATCGTGCTACGTCTTGTGGTTACCACCTCAGAAATCTTGATTTGATTTTGCAATTCATACTGATGCTATCAGTTGTTCTGCCTTCGGGCTTCGTCGCAACAGTTCTTGTTCCAGTGTCCCAAGACATCCCAAGTCGTCCTTGCTGCCAAGCACCGGGCTGCTGCGAACAGTCATGCATGCCTCAATAACAAGGTGTCTATCATCAGACGAGCTGAGCGCTTCTGCAGTTGAAGCATTGATTGGCATGAGTCCAGGTCATTCGCAAGCTACAGCAGCAGTCCGAAGCTGTGCAGCGAGAGGTGCGACAGAAGAAGCATGGTGTTACAATCAATGCCTAGCTATTTTGGGTGGCTTGTCAACATAGAGTGTCAGTAGAGAAGTACATCTGGGAACGACATGGCATGCCGTTGTGATCTGTTGCGTGAGTTATGTCGATGCACTGGAATGTGCTTTCTTATCCTCAACGGCGGGGCTAAGTGAACGATGGTTTTGTTTTCGCCAAATATATGCGTTCCTGCCGTTGCCCCTACTGGGCATCACATTGAAGGAGAGGAACGGCTAGACCTGGACCAGAACGATGTGATCGTCCGAAGCTGTAGACTGCTGTTTACTTATACTTTCCCCCGAGGCTGCGGCATGGTATGGCGGCATTTGCGTGGGGGTTCGTTTCGGTGATGTGCTTTGCTACCTTGATTCAATTCCTGCTCGTGTTCATTTCTCGACGGCTTGTCGGTGAGTTTGTCGATCCGTCGCCGCCTCGAACAGTGACTCCATGCTCGGTCGGTCTGCGGTCAGCACTGCTGATCACGATCATGCTACGATACTGCCACGAAGTTGTTGTCGTCGCAGTGTTCGTTGCTGTTGCTGTTGTAGAGTTGTTTGCACAGTGTGGTGGAAAGGCACATGCGAGGCTTAGAAGACTAATTTGAGATGTTGTTGCGTTACCCGGGTGGCAGTTGGCGGCGCTTGTTTATGACAGCAGAGAGAGGTGGAGACCCGCGGCGCATTTCCATGGAAGATCAACTGGCAGTTGGAGCCTTACAGCGGAAGTCGTGATTCACAAGTAATGTGGAGGCCCGAAGTATTCAGCGTTCCTCTTTAATGCGTTGTTTGCTTAGTCAAGCCGGGACCAAACATTTGGGGTGTCCTAGTTATTGCGTTTGTTTTGGGCCTGGCCATTTTTTGGTTGTGCTGCTTCCCTTCTAGTAATGTTCAATCTTACAGCAGCCGCGACCCAAGACCCAAAAACCCCCCTCCAAACCCTAAAACCATGGCCGTGAAGCCTGAAACTCTCCCTAAACCCGAAACCGCCCTTAAGCCTTAACCCAAAATTCCCCTTGAGCCTCATCTCAACCTCCCGTTATAAAACCTAAACCTCAGACCCCCCGAACCCTAAAGCTCTGGACCCTGAAGCCTAAAACCCCCCTCCAAACCCTAAAACCCTGGCCCTGAAGCCCGAAACTCTCCCTAAACCCAAAACCTCACTTAAGCCTAAACTGCCCAAACCCTAAACCCTCAAACCCCAACCATACTGTACCACTACTGTACTCCTACTGTACCACTACAGTACTTTTTGTACTACTACACTACAACTGTACTACTATTGTACTACTACTGTACTACTGTACTACTACTGTACTGTACTGTACTACTTCTGTGCTACTACTACTACTACTACTACTACCACTACTACCACTACTACCACTACTACCACCACTACTACTACTACTACTACTACTACTGTACTACTGCACAGTACCAGGCCTCAGATTTCGTCAATTGTGGAGGGGAGTGAAGGCTGGAGGGAAAAGTCTTCAAAATGGAAGGATTTTAGTGGTGGTAGTTATCTTGGAACGCTCTAGGTACCCTTAAACTAATCGGAGTTGTTTTGCTTCGGACATGTTATCATTTGATCGCAGGGGGCAGGGCCGCGGTGCGCAGGGTTGCTCAGCGCAGCCCACTTTATGAGGTACTTCGTGGACAACTCACCAGTGGGATTCCGCGGTCAATACAGCCAGGCTTGTGCAATGGTTGGTAAAGCTTGATCATACTTGCTGGGTTTATTGAAAGCGTTGTTTCAGCTCCTCGATTGCCAGGGCAGATCCATTGTTGAGCTGCTTCTCTTACCAAGCCCAGACCCGCGGATGAAGAATAATCTCTTGAACAAGATTGGCCAGAGACCGAGCTGTGGAACAGATTGTAGAGAGCAGATGCTGGCTTTTCAGTTCATGGCCCGAGGTCCTTTGAACTTGGCGGTTGCGTTTGACATGCTGCTTTAAGTGAGCAGTGCTGCGGCATTTTGTTAGCTGTTAGCTCTGCAGCTGCGCGAATATGCAGAAGTGTTGGAACCGGACTGCACACGGACCGAAGCAGGCCGCAGACACTTTCGGACTGGTCGCTCGAGAAGCCAAAACTACGTGCCAATATTAGCATATATTAGCTGTTCATGTCCGTGCTAACTAAGTTCACCAGTATACCTCGGACAGCCGTCACGTTGTCTCTGGATCAGCGTCCATGTAGCATTTCGCAAGGGCTGTCGGTGACAGGTGCTGCAATCCCTTCCTCAACAACCTCGAGGTCCTGCTAGCACCTGCTTTGAGTTGGAGATTAGCTCGTGAGTCGGAGAGCTCTGCAGGCACGGACCAGCCAAATGTCGGATATCGGTGCAGCATACATACGCTTGAGGACGCGGCATGTCAGCTTAAGGCCTTCTAACATGCTTGTCGTAAATCAGACACGGCAAGACAAGCAAAAGAAAGCGGCCAGCCAAGCTGTGCACAATTCCAGTCCATTCCTTACCCGTAGTCAGCAACCGACATACCCCAGAATCAGTGACATGTGCAATCCTGGAATGCTGCCAGATCGTGAGCAGTGCAATGCAGCTGCGCAAAAACATTGGGCTGGTACGCACACAACCTGGCGTGCCGTTCGCCCATGCAATACTTGCTCGGTGCATGTCGGATGGCAAACCTCACTGCTTTGAAGCTGCCACGATCATAGAAAGCCTAGCACGCACATCGCCACTGCGCGAGTTGGCAAGGAACTATCACGAAGTCGTAGGTAAGCCTTTGTTCTGCCTTGTGAAATCGTTGAGCAGCGTGTCCACTGCATGATGTAGCTAGAGCATACCGGCAGGAGGAGTGTCGCTTCAACCCTGGCAAACTGGAGAAGATCAGACGCCTGGCACAGGCGCAAGCATGCAACCAAGCAAGGGTGTCCTGCCACTGTCGGCAGCACTCGCAGCAGGCATACTCATGTTGGAGATCGATCCGCGGCGATGGAAACTGCTACTATCGCACTTCACTAGCAAGTACTTGGCTTCACATGTCATTGACACGGTCTCTGGCCGACGAGGTACGGTGATTTTCGGTGCCTTGGAGGTCAGATAGTAGCCAGCTGCGGTGTTCTGCATAGGAACAGACACCTCATGAAGAGCCGACATTCTCTCGAGAGGCATTGATGGTCAGTGAGGACCACGAGCGGCTCAATCAGATCATGCTTGCTCTACGGCAGGCCACAGAAAACTATCATGGACGACAATTACATGTCGCCGGGAGAATGGACTTTAGCACGGAAAGGTGCAACTTGAGACTGTGCCGGAGCAGAAGCGCCACAACCAGATGCTACAGATCATGAGGTCGAAGACCTTGCTCAACATGAATGTGCCATGAAATGATTGTTTCACCAGCGTGTTGGCAGGACGTGGAGAAGCCCTCATCAAATCGAACAGTGGATCGCGCAAGATGCTGCACTGGACCAGGCCACGCTCGCATAAGCTTGCAAGACACCAAGCAGCTATGCTTTGCATCGCTGGTGATTGGAACTAAAGGATACCAGTTTGTTATTCTGTTGCAGATGTTAGTTCAACTGAGAACCATCCTCGACCTGATGTTTGAGTTTGAACTGTTTCAGCCAGCATCGCGCATTTGCATGGGAGTGCAAGTGAGCATGTCCAGTTAAGCTACCCGACCTTGCACGGAGCGGAGTGTGGCAAGCTTCCTGCTCCGGAGTGAACACTTCTATCGAGAATGTAAACTTCTCCGAGCGGGTTCTCGTGGCAAGTTGGCACAGCAGAGTCACTGGGAATTCTTTGCACCATGCTCGAGTGGCAAGCGAAGTCAATGTTTAGAGTTGACTACGCAGATGCGGATGAGACTTCGGGGGGTTCGCGAGAGCTGGATGATGCGGTATGCGATGCTGAATTGGTGGGGTTCACCGAAGTCGTCCACGACGAGTGCGATCAAACAACAAGAGCCCATCCTTTTGTCAACCAGCGTTCCAGCGAAGATGTTTTTGTGGCGATCTCTAGGCTGTCACGGGCACCCCCCGCGCTTGGTAAAGGTAGGAGTGGCGGGGGGTGCATAATTGTAGG
>CAJNJA010053230.1:11955-25028 GCA_905231915.1 Symbiodinium necroappetens
GTGGGATCCTACAATTGACGCATTCGTATCGGCCGGGGAGTGAAAATTGTAATCTGCATTTTCGGAGCAGTACAGGCGTTTTTTTATCTGCTGCGTAATGCGCTGATTTCTTCTTGATGCTGAACCCGCTCAGTGGGGCTCGCCCTGCAAGGCCTTTGGGCTGGGAGGGCGGGGTTTTGTAAGCGAAGTCCATTCTACCTGCTTCTTGTGCGCAACTCAAGACTTAGGCCTCTTCCCTTTTTCGAGGCCGCTTGAAAGTGATCAGACACTTGTTCTCATCTACAGTGCCCACTCCTGTGGTGCACTCTGTTGGGGGCTTGATCCAAACAAAAAAAAAATCTGCATTTTCTGCCCCTCCCCCTCCTAAGCACGGGGGGCTGCCACGGGTTCGGTGGCATTCGCTGATTCTTTTGCTCGGCTGCAAAGGAACTTCCGACACTGGTGGTAGCCGTCATGGCGGAAGTTGAGCTACTGTGCATTCTCCATGCTATCTTTCCCACTTATCGCCACACAGCCGATTGCAAAACGCTCCTGAGTTGATTTAGGTGCGTGCACCCGTTTTTGTGACATGCTCGGGAAACAAGTCGCACAGATTCCTGGCGTGAACGTATGGCTTACGTATGCGCTTTGGCTTCCACGGTTGCAGCCGAAATTGTTTGTGCCATCCAGAAGGTGCAATTGAAGTGCTTCAGGTTACACTTACCTATATTCCTAGCATGGCCTGCTCTATGAAAAAGGTTGGCCGCAAATTAATCCAGGCGAAAGCTCTGCAGGTGCGAGGTCCAACATTCTGCCTTCGTCAGCGGAGTCAATAATTTGGGACATATTTGGTGCGCGAAATACTCGACGAATGCTGGCAATGTCAAAGTTTCATTTTTGTTCAATCAGCTCACGTGGAAGGTGATCTGCTATGATCTGCTCCTGTGTGCACCAACCATCATGTCTGGGCACGATTGCCACCATGTGCATCTCCAGTCTCGGTTTCATTGTGGAGCAAACAAGGGGACGACGACTTGATCTTTTCTCAGAAGCATAATAGCAGAAAATGAAACAGCTAGTCTGAGTCCCATCCAGTTTCGACGGTCTGGAGGATCGAGGGATCATGTCGGTTTGGCAAAGCGCATACAGAGACAATCGAGCACTGATCGTTAAGGCCGAAGTATGAACTGCCATGTGGGGCTCAAAGTCAATAGAGACATGCCTCGCTGCGGCAGTGGGACTGAAATCCCGCTGCCGTCGGTCGGGACCAGCCACTGCTGGCACCGAGAACATTGCTACGTTCTCGCGTGGCCGGGTACACCTGGGCGGCTTTCCGAAGACACCAAGAAGAGCACCTCACTGGGAAGGGCATCGTCCACACGAGGAAGAGATGCAGGAGGAGGGCTGGAAGGAGCACCAGGACAACGGATCCTGGGACATCCATCGAGCACCACCAACTCTTCCAGCATCGCCCTCAGAACCGAAACCCGAACCAAAACCCGAGCTCCTGAGGCATGGGCCACCACGATCTTGAGATCCGCGAGATAGACCTGATCAAGACGAGAAGGTCAGAAGAGGTGGGAGAAGGACGGCCAAAGCCTGCCGCCACCGACCCCAAAGGCCAGCCTTCTGCAAAGCCTCGACGGCGAGGTTCCCAAAGTCCTGAGGCCTTTCTGGGCCTGCCGCCTTGCACAGGCGCTGAAATGAGATCCAGAACTGTGTTGGCTTCTCCTTCGCCTCTCCGCCCCTAAGCCCTAAGCCCGGATTGGTAAGTCCCGCCACGTTTGGTTCAGTGGGTCCTGTAACTACAAGCCAGTGCCCTTGCCTGTCTGTCGGACAGCGCTGCCGGGCCCGTGCAGCTACGCAGCTCCCTTTTGGGCGGACGTTCTTTTATTCTGCTGTTGGTTCATGTTGCGGGAAGTCGAGCTCGGGGCTTTGAGGAGAGGCCGTCTGTATGTTGATCAGAGCCAGGCGCACATTCTTTAGCCGGCACACAAGCCAGATTCGGCCGGCACTTTGTGTTTGCGCAGTTTGCGTTGCGCATGCCGCATCCGGCAGCAGCGGCTGTGCCCTTTCGAGGCGGTGCAGCGACATTTGGAGAGGGTCACACAGTCAGTGGGAGATGATCCATGCTAAGACCGCAAGTTTTGCGGTCCCCGCCAGCGATGGCTCAGTCATTCGAGGCTTCACGCTTGCATTGCAGAGCGCTGGCGTCCCTCTCCAGAGGCCGGATGAGGCAGGGAACCAGGTGGAGCGGTTCCAGGGGCACTGTGGTCGACGGACCTCGTATGCCATACATAGGTACGTGCAGCAGGCTCCGCTGACACAAGTTCCGGCTGCGGCATCGAACGTTTTGGGTCAGGGCGGCAGCTTGGATGCATCCTTGGAGGCTGGCTCCGGTTTCTTGCAGATGCTCAGCGGGGGCAGTGGCAGCTCTGAACGATCGGCGATCGGGAGAGATCGCCGCGGAGGGCACACCACGCGGAGGCGGCCCCGTCATCGGCTTTTTCGGGCTTCAGTCGCCGACCACTCTGCTGGGAAAGGCGGCAAAGGCAAGCTTGATGGCAAAGACGGCAAGGGCAAGCATTGACAGCCGCAGTCCGCAGTGGCGCAGGCAGGGGCAGGACACTTCAGCGGACAGCTCGGGGGGGAGGTACGGGCCAGGGTTGGCATCGGCAGATTGGGCGCTCCCGCCCCCTTCATCTTCAGCCCAGACAAGCTCTTCAGCGCTGTCGGAACGATTGCAGCCGACACTTCATTTGGACATGCCGGGTCTCTCACTGGATCGCGATGTTGTTCTTTTGTCATTCTTTGATGGCATGGGATCGGCTGCTCCGGCGTTGACTCGACTTCAGGTTCGAGTTCGAGCTGTGATCGCTTGGGAGGTGGACCCCTCTGCCATCCTCGTTTCCAAGCGGATGTTCAGGGGACTTCAGTTTGATCGAGGTGACCTTGAGGCGGATGATGTTGACGAATTAGCCCGGAAGCTCCGGGCGCTGAACGAAGACTAAGAGCGACGATCGCTCTTAGCTCTTCTTTGTGTGCACGGGGCCTCCTTGTCCGATTTTTCTCGCATCAAGCCTGACGGCCAGGGTCGCAAAGGCTCAACAGGACGATTGTTTGAGACTTTTTGTCATTTCTTGCAGGAGCTTGAGACACAGGTGCCAGAACTGACATTTCTGTTATTGGTCGAGAACCTGGTCATGCAGAATTCGCAGGACATTGATTACTTCAGCAAGCAACTTCGTGCTGAGCCGATTGTCCTTGATGCCTCAGCTTTCGGGCTGATGCGTGTACGCGTCTGGTGGACATGTGTGGATTGGGGCTGTTGTAAAACAAATCCTTTGACGAGAGAGAGCCTTTCAAGTGGGCGAAACATCATGGCATGCGCAATTTTGCCTGAGGTCCCCAAGGACAAGTGTCAGGACGTCGTCATGCCGGGTTTGTCGTTTCATCCAGGCGTCGCTGATGGCAGTCGTCTTTTGCCTTGGATTGTTACACCGGCTCCGACAGAAGCTGGTCGCGAGCCTCCCAAGCAGATGCGAGGGAACATAGATGCGGCGACTCGCCAGCGGTGGCTGGCGGGACTAAGGCAGTACGTGCTTTGGATGTTCGAAGAATCTGCTATGGTTTCGCAACAATCAGCAGGAGCTCTTGCTCTTTCCGGCGGAGGTCAAGGAGCAGGTGCATCATGTTGCAGCTGGATCGACTCGCTTATCGGATGTAACCCCGAAGGACAGGCATCGACTGCTGGGAATTCTTGGCACTGAGGCTGCGCCATGTTTTTGATGCATCATGTCCCAGCATGCCTCACCCGGAGTGAGGGATGCTTCTGACTCGTCAGCGAAAGCAGTGCTGCAAGAAGCCGTTCGCAATGCTCGTTCATTCCCGGTGAGTTGAGCCCATCAGTCCTTCCGCCTATTTCTCAGGAGTGGGAGCACTGGATTGCTAGTAGGTCGGTTGTGCATCCTTTGTTGGATAAGCCGCGGTTGCCACCTGCTTTGGAGACAGTGTACCGACGTATTGCAGATTTCCAAGGTGATCTTAACACATATCGGCGATTGATAGTGCAGCGGGTCCACGCTCTCATTAACGAGCGAAGGGCTGTCACAGAGGTTTGGTTCAACAGTTTACCACAGCATGTCCGGGCTGCGTATGCTTTGGGCGATGAACACGTTTGTGTGCAAATCCCGGTTTTCATTGAGCTTCTCCAAGGTTGCGGCTATCCGGATGCCGATTCGCTGGCGGAAGAACTGAGCCGTGTCATGAATATGCTGGGGGGCATTCGCCCGACGTGAGGATGGCAGCCTGGCAGTGATGAGAAGTACAGGCATCCCATTGACATGGCAGACCTTTCAGGTACTGAACAGGATTATGTTCACGCTCGCTTGCGCAGCGGGCGTGCTGATGAGGAGTGGCGCACACTTCTTGAAGAGATCAGCTCTGAAGGGCGGAGCGGCAAGATGGAAGGACGTTTCAGGCACTTAAATCTTGGGGCACAGCCACTACCGCTTGTTATTCTGTTTCTGCTTTTCACGAGCTGCTTGAATGTCCCCGCAAACAGCCAGGGGTTGCTTGGGCTTTTTCGGTTGTCCAGACTGGTTCGGACGGCAATCGGAAAGCTAGGCGGTGCGAGGAATACAGGCGTTCATATCACAATTCCACAGTGTTTGCATCGGATTCTCCGCCACATGACGACATCAGCATGCACGTCGCAATGGTGCGATACTTGGCATCAATGGGCCTCTGTCCTCTGATTTGGGCTCAGGACTTGGACTCGGCCTATAGACAGTACCCAGTGGCATTCCCGACCACTGTTTTGTCACGTTGGCCACGCCTCAGGGCCCGACTTTATGGCGACATCGGGTTATGCCTTTCGGGGTGACTGCTTCTGTTTTTCACTGCAAGAAGTTCACAGATGCTTTGCTTTGGCTTGCCCGCTCTCTTCAGCCTCTGTGGGACATTCTTCTTACGGTGGCGAATGACATGGAGTATGCTTGCAGCCAGGGCGTTGCCGACGCCTTGGCTATGGAGTGGCGTTTCTCAGGCGCTCCACAGTGTGGGTGGTGAGGCGGTGGAGCTGCTGAGTGTGGGCTGAGATTGCTGAGGACGCAGCAGCTCCACCACAGAGCGCGTGACCGAAGCTTCAGTTCCTGCCACTCACTCGGACGAACGGAAGGGTGAAAATGAAGGCCTTCTGAGATCGTTGCCATAGGCTCTGCTGCATTGTGCGATAGACATGTCTTGTAGCACAAACTGTGCGGAGTGACATGTCACGAGCCACAATGCCGAAGCATTGTGGCCCAAGTGTGGTGTTTCTTGAATCACACCGGCTTAGCCGTGACGTCCGTTCAACGACTGATCGGTGGCGCTCTTTTGAACGAGGTGGGCTGAGGACGCAGCAGCTCCACCACAGAGCGCATCACCGAAACTTCAGTTCCTGCCACTCACTCGGACGAACGGAAGGGTGAAAATGAAGGCCTTCTGACATCGTTGCCATAGGCTCTGTTGAGTTGTGCGATAGACATGTCAGGCCTCCCGGCTCTCCTCTTGTATGAGGCCGGCCGGCCATACAACCAGTAAGCCGAGACGTGAACGCCCTGGCTGGACGGGTACCGAAGGTGCGTCGGTTGCTGCAGCCAGGACGTGGCCTTCCAACGGCAGAGGCTGGAGCCTCATATCCATCACCAAGCCATGCCCTGCTGACGGCTGCACTTTTCTTGGACGTCGCGGGCATCCTGGCCCGAAAAGGACTGGCTCGGATTGGCGAGATCTTTGCAGCGACTCGAGCTGATCTGGTCCTGCCATCAGATGTCCAGCAGACGATAGATTGCATCCTGCTGGCGATCCAAGAGCTAAAGACTAGGCATACTGCTGCGAAACATCAGGCCCCCAAGCTGGATCACCCTCATCTTATGAGGGTCGTGTGAAAGAATGCACCCCCTTGATCTGGATCCCTGAGGGCAGGCGGGGCAACCTGGCTTCTGCATGCCACTGCAAACGGCGAGTTCGTGAGGAGACCAGGGCGCTGGCTGAATGTCCGCATCATGGAAACATATATCAAGAAGTCTCCTCTGTGCTATTCATGTCAAGGCTGCAGACGACATTGCCCAGCGGATCTTGAAAGTTAAGCGATTCCCTTCTATGCTGGATCAAGCTGTATCCACCGTCCAGTTGGAACTCTTTGTTTGCCGTTGGTGTTGAACGGGTGGAGGCAGCTGGCGGTGCTAGCGCACGTGTACCTTCCTTGGAAGAGCAGCCAAAAAAGGATCGCCCAAGTGCTGAAGCCTTGATCGTTAAGGCCCAAGTATGAACTGCCATGTGGGGCTCAAAGTATCCCACCCTTCCTCACTGGGTGCTAGCGCACGTGCACTTGTCTTGGAGGAGCAGCCAAAAAAAGGATCGCGACTTCTCACATGCCAAATGCTGAAGCTTTGATCAGTGGCTACAAAATGTCTCCACCCGGTGCATAACCCGGATTTCCTTGGTGCCATGTGCACTGCTTTGGTTGCACATTCGGCTCGGTTGTTGAGCATCATCAGAGTGCGCTGGCGGTCTGTTCGTTTCTATGCGTGCAGTCGCATCAGAAGCTGGTCGACATCTGAGTCAAATCGATGTCGTTTGCCTGTGCCCCACAGATGTGCAAGACACATCTCAACACACGTCTCAGCTATGAAAACGGGCATTGGGTACTTGGACGGGTGGTAGCTGCCATTGTCGAAGGCCAGCTTGCCGGACGGGCAAAGTACACGAATTACTGGGAACGGGTACGGGACAAAATTTCTGGGGTTGCTTCTTCATCACCAGACGACAAAAATCATTGGGATCGAATGGAAGAATGCCAAGTTGAGTCATGCATTGCTAAACCATGTTGGTACATGGGTTTGTCGGAAAGTGTCACACAGGGTTTATGGTTGCGAGCGACTCTGATTTGACAGATCTCTATCATGCTGTTGACCGGCGATGCAGGCTCTCATCCGTGCCTGTCGACGCCTTGTGCGGCAGTTTCTTATGAAGCGTGCTCCCAAGCCTGTCCAATGTCTCTGAAAAGCGTCAAGGGAACATATTCGCCCCAGAAGAACTTAGCGAGAGGATGCATGAAATCATGAAGTCGACAGTGTTTTCTAAGGCGTGCACATGATCGATCACCAAGTGGCCTCACGCTTCACTCTGAGTGTGAAGCATGGTGGCAGTTGTGTGACGGCATCGTCATCTCCTCTTGCTGCTGACAGGTATGACCAGCTCGTCAAAGCTCTGGACAGCAAGTACACATGCATGGAGGTGGGTCTGGCGTGACGGCGGGAAGCTTCATTCTTCTTCCCTTATCTTGCTACAGCCGCAGGATTTCTGCAAGCATGTGGTTGATCCCCTCGGGCGTGATGTCAGAGACCAAGTCATCAGTTGGAAAGCCTGTCATGCACGGTTTCACGTTCTTTCAAAGGCGGAGACCCTTGCTTTAGATGCACTACCGCAACAGCTCGGCGTGGGCTTGCGCATGTGGATTCTGGACCGTCGAGATGAGGCGCCGCCGGACAGTCAACGGACGACCACATGCCAACTTGTGGAGCATTTTGGAGCCCATCGTCACTGGTTACCATTTAGGACAAGCGGAGTGGAGTGGAAGCTTGGCAAACCGGGGCAGGAGAGCCCGGCTTTACTACCAGGCACCTGCATCCGGAGAAAGCTTTAGGTGCCGGCCAAGACCAAAACAACAACCAACAAAGCAAGCAGAAACAAAAAGTAAGGCTAGACGGCCCCAAAATTTGACCACGAACGGCCGGGATGCCACCGCGGGGATGATGTGCAGCCGCAAAGAAACTGACCGTAGACCGTGTTGATGACACGACGTCACCGAGGACGGCTGTGATCTTGCTCAGTTGCTCGTTTGGGGTCTGGGCAATGGTCTTCATGTTATTAAGCTGTTTATCCGGCCTTTGAGAGTTTACGGCTTAATTATCCAGGAAGCGAGCCACAGACGTGGTGTTGTTGACATCCTGTTTTGTCAAGAAATTACCAGCTCCCTGGAGCACGGCAACTTCGGGGGACATGGTGATGGATCTGAGACTTCATATCGCACAGGACTTGTTCGATAGAGAGTCGCGCCCACGCCGTGCTACACAGGCTACACATGCACTGGAGGCCAGCCCAGTGCAGCCATGCCGACGATGTCGTAAAGCTTTGCCACGGAGAAGTCACTACGAAACTCGGAATGCCATGCCTTGCGGCCGGCATGAGTATGCAGGGTTCATGGAGGTATGAAAGCTCGTCAGGACTCAATGGATGCACGATGTCGAACAGCGCCATGCAAGTTCTTCCATCCGAAGGTCTGTACTCTGCGCAGAAGCATTCCAGCCTGTCTGTCGTAACGAAAGCCGCTGATGCTTCTGGTGGGGTCCTCTATGTGACGTGTCTCATAGTGAATCGCGACCAGAACAGGGTGGTCATGATGCGGCTGATGCTCATGCCTTTGAATCAAGACCATCAAGCTGTTTGACCGCGGATGGCTTGTGTTGGCTGGAAAGCCAATCCTTGCGAGCCACTTCGTCCGGCATGCGCTAACCAACAGCATCTCCGCATGCATGCACAGAGCTTTCGTCGCTGCCCGTGGCTGAGTAGCTTTGGCAGGTCAGCCTCATCAGCCTCGACACTCCGGGTCCACAGGGCGAGGCTGACTGCAAGAAAGCTTCTTTGGATTGTTCTGAGTTGTTCTGCTCGCGTGGCCTCTTCAGGTCGATGTCCACGTCCTCTTCAAGCCCGGACACTATGATCTGCTGTACCCAGGCCACTCCTGTAGAGCCAGTTTGATATTTGTAGAATCTTATATTGCATTGTATTAAGGAGCTGCTTGCCCTCTAACTGCATGCAGGCCCCCGTCGATGATCACAGGCGTGACTTTCGGTGCAGGGCAGTTTGCAGCAGCGTCATCTGCGCCTATCCGCACACATCATTTCGACACGCGGAGCTGTGAAATTTTGTGGCAGTGATCGTGATGGCAAAGCAAAGATTGACAGAGCTGCTGAAAACTGTCTGTGCATGCCTGCGATCCTGCGTCGCTTGCTGCTTCGCAAGCACTTCGAATGGAATTCGGACCGGTCCGAGCCTGGCCCTGCAGGGCAATTGCAGGCCAATCGTCGGACTGTAGTAGCACTCTCCATCTCCATTGCACGAACCTTGCGAGCAACCTGGCACGGGATGCTCCTTCTTGGAAGTGTGTTCCTTTTTCTCGGCACAAAGGAGTTTGTCCATGCACTGCTCCTCCCAGTCTTTGCCAACCAACACACCGCTCTTCTGCATTCAAGAGCAGCTCCGTAAGCGGCGCTACTGTCGAGTCCTTGATGGCAAAGCTGGTGGAGCAGAGCTTGGTCTCAATGCCGCGTAGGAACTGTGACTCCCATTCGCACTCATGCGAATTGACTAGTCTTACTTGCCATTTGCTGCTCTATCTGTCTACCATGGGTGTAAGACCATGCCAGCACCGTGCTTCTAGATGTTGTTCCACCCAACTTGCATTTCATCTAGTAGGGCTTTCGGACCTGACTTCATGGATTTGTTGGATACCTCGACTGGCGAAAGCTTTGAATGCAGCTTGTAAAAAGCAACCTGTAGCTAGTTGATGGCCCGGAATCATACCCTTAACTTAGCTGTGCCGTTGAGTGGTCGGAAGTCCATAGAAGAAACGGGGAGGAATGCATCGTGTTTCCAACTAATCCTGCAAGGCAGACCTGTTACAAGTTACAGCGGAGAGAAAAAGTGGATGGATCCTTTTGTTGGCAGTCGAAGGGCACACATCACCAGAGACAGGAGTCTGAATCGAGGACGATGACACGGTAAAGTGGATGGCTGTGGCAGAGCAGATCGGGGACCTGTCACCTTTGAACCCTTGAGAGACTCACCTAAGGCTCATATTCTGACAGCGCTGCATCCCCGCACACAGCATGTTGTTCCCGCCTTATCAACAGGCAGGTGTGATACAACGTGATGCAGCTGCATTGGACAGAGTCCTTCGGCTGCCCAGAAAAGGTTCTGATTGGCGATCATCAACAGCTCCGCCCATCAACAGCTGCAGGAGACTCAGCACAGTGTCTGTGTACTTTTTCTCCAGCTGCTGTCTGGCAGTCGGCCTCACCCAGCAGCAAATTCTCGAGCGTGCCGATTAAAACCCCGCTAGTGTAACAGTCTTGGATGTTGAGGGCGGCCGCAACTACTTGCATAGGCTGAACGGAGTCAGAGGAAGCGTTTGTGTGGGCCTGGGCGATTACCGATACCCCGCCAGATACCCCCCAACAGTCGCGCATAACTCGACAGTAGCTGCTGTCAGCAGCTACAGCTAGGCAATCTCGAGAGATGCTGCGCTGTGCTTCGCATGTGTTGGCAAGCGTGCCAGTCGCCAGAGCGGTGTGTAGTCCGGAGAGCTGTATTTAGCACGCTGAATTAGGGTTTACGCCGCGCGTAGTACGCCACAGGACCCAAAATGGGGTTATGGACAGGGATGTAGTTGTGTGGTCTACCGATACCCTACCGATACCCCAACAGATTCCCAGCCTGCGCATGTTGAAGCCCGGGCCCTGTAGCCACTCAGTCCGTACGCTTAGATTGGCAATATGTACATGTATGTATGTGTGCATGTGTTATGATTGTCTGTATGTGTGTATTTATGTATGAATGTAAGTAAGTATGTGTATGTACTTGTGTATGTATGTGTATGTGTATATATATAATATGCATAATATATACATATATATATACATGTATATATGTATATATGTATCTGTATATGTATATGCGGTCCTCAAGTTTTATTCGGCCCCCGCAAGTACACGCACCGATTGAGTTATAGGATAATGGCGCCAAAACGGGGTTTTGTCATTGACGACGACTTAATAGTGAGCCTTTTGAGAAGCTCACGGAGATGGGAATAGAGGGGATCGGCACCTCCGTGATGCTGGCACCACTCCGGATTTCGTGGTTTTCGGTTCAGGCATTGGCGGCAATTGTTTTTCCTTTCGCCAGCAGTTCCTTTTGGGTATAGGTTTCTTTGGGGTCGATCCTTCACCCAGAAGCGCTGTTGCTGCTTTTACACAAACCCTTGTTGATGATTGGATTTGCACTGCTGTCCGGGGAGGGAGAAAGGTGATGGGTGTCTGTCCGGATGCGCCACATACATGCCTGTACTCTTGACTCTTGGGACATGGCTTCAAAGGCTATTGGTTAGAAGCGCGTGAATTACGATGTTTGCTTGGTTCAAGGGAGCAGATGATGAGATTCTTTGTTGCTTCTGCAAGGTCCCTTCTAGTCTATGCACAGGCTGCAGGAATTTTTCATTTCGATCTCCTAACTCTGAGGTGTACCGTCTCTCCAAGAACTTCCACCTGGACGTGTCATTGTTTGAGCGCTTGATACACAATGGTGCAGCCCACGTGTTCTCGCCAGCATTCAGGCAATATTCAGAAGTCTACATACCTAGCTGACTTGCAGATGTTGCTTGGCGGAAGCGCCATGCATGTGGCTTCCGTCGCCGTTTGTTGCTGCCATCTCTAGAGGTCACTCTTCTTCAACAGAGAAGAATGCATCCCAAGATCTCCAGGCTCATCAAACCGTCGAGCACTCAGCTTCGAAAGACGAGCAAGTGATATTTCCCGAAGCTGGTCCATCAACTGAACATGATCGGAAAAGCGCATCGTCGGCACACAAGCCCCCTTGTGGGAGCATGCTTGAGCTCTTGCATGTCGTACATGCGAGCGAACCTCTGCGATGCAGCGCGTCGCTTCAGACAAGCATTCGTGCACGTAAGGGTTCCTGGTCCAGCCTTCGTAACCCTTCGTGGGCGGAGCGGTCAAGAAGGAAGCAGCAAGGAATAGGCAGCGGGGAAGGAAGCACTTGTTAGCCCACAGGAAGAGGTCTCGTCGCATTGCAGGGGAGGTGACTCGTGGGCCGGCTGGAAGAAAAATGGAAAGCATGAAGAGACGTAGTCGCTGCCGAAGACCTGTTTCAGTCTCCGGAACTCAGGTTGTATCCACAACTGCGCGACCACAGCAGCACGGAGAAGTGCCCTCGTGCTTTCAATCACATGCGAAAGGTCTTGGCACAGTTTAGATGAGAATACTGCCGCTTTTCCGGGCTCACAGGAACTGTAGCTGAGCAAAATTCGATCATAGTCTTTTGTCTAGAAGCTCAGTCAGCCGTCGCGTTGCATCCTAGCCCGATGTTCATTCGGATTGCTGCCTTGCTGCTTGCCCCACGACGCCGGGCTGAAATGGACTGAATACGAAGGCAGCATATCAGGAGTGTGGATTGGCTGTGGCGAAAGTTGGCTACCGAGACGTCTGAGCATCGGGGCCGTGTGGTGGCGTTATGCCTGCGTGCCCAGCTTTGACTGGAGATGAGATTTTCTCAACAGTACTGGCAGTATCCACGAGACCAGAAGACAGAGGTGACAAATTTCAAGGGGCCCGTTGAGTCTCGGACCGCTTCTAGCAGTTCTAGCACTTGCAGCAACATATGGTAGTTGATCTAAAGCTCCTGGAGCCATAACTTATATGAAAGGCCAACAGCATAGCTAAATATGCCTTCGCGAAAGTTCCGCGATGGTGCCGCTAAAGTTAATTACTTTGTTGCGAAAGTTAGCATCTGTTTAGCCTACTTGCCGTACTATTATCATGATTATTAATATGACGATTACTAATACTTTTTCTGTTGCTAGTACCAGTGCTATGACGTTGACTATTACTATTGCTATTACTGTTGCTTTTGCTATTACTATTGTGAATCTTGTTATTGCTGTTACAAATATTCCTAGTACTATCGCCATTAGTTCTGTTACATTTATGATTACTATGATTACCATTGTCAGTTTTTTCATTCGTCGTCGTCGTAGTAGTAGTAGTAGTAGTAGTAGTTGTAGTTGTAGTTGTAGTTGTAGTTGTTGTTGTAGTTGTAGTTGTAGTTGTAGTTGTTGTAGTAGTAGCAGTAGCAGTAGCAGTAGCAGTAGTAGTAGTAGTAGTAGTAGTAGCAGCCCCCCCCCCCCCCCCTACCAACCACCTCTGCTGCCAAGCCTCTTAAGAGCACGTTCGTTTTACTCGGTATTTACGGTACGT
>CAJNJA010053241.1:0-25025 GCA_905231915.1 Symbiodinium necroappetens
CGCATGAACCTGAACCGCCTTTTCAAAACCGCAACCGAACCGAACCGAACCGTTACATTCATGTTCAGGTGACAGCACCAATCCCTCTCCCGGCTCACCACCTCATGCTGGTCTCGTGCCTTGTTGCGAACCAAGGCTGTCGCCGTCCCAATGCCGACCTCGATGGAAGCTGCGACACTGCGGGAAATACTCCGACTGCTAAGGCTGCAGACATCCAGGATGCGGTCGCCCTTGCTCAGGCGCTGAAAGACAGCCTGCCATGAACTCCGTGAACAGGAGATGCTCTCAAGTACCGGGAACCTGGTACCATCGTGCCGTCATCCACACTATGAGCGCATCATATACCTGGAACCGCAAGACGGCCGGAGTCTGAGAATGGCAACACTGGCGACTGCTGAGAGCCACGCATCTGCTGCAAAGAGCCGCAGCATCAGTAAGATCCTGGCATGCAATCACGACACATTGACCACAGGTTCTCATGCACCCCAGAAAGAGCCAGGCCCACACCACAACTACAGCCAGCACAGCCAATGAGACAGACATGGCTTTCCAGCTGTGCGCCACGTGCAGTCTGTGGCTGAGTGTCATGTTTTCAATCCACATGTCCACGAAAGCTGTGCTTTGGACGATTCTGAATCTCAAGGGTGGGGTCGTAGTATGAGGATGCGAGCGCTGGTCGAAAACGCCGGAGTAATCGCATTTGGCTGCTTAGCGCCGCAAGCCAAAGAAACAGACGCACAGAGCTTGCGGCGATGGCGGCTTTAGATCACCGCGAGGCACTTTTGCAGGTCCATGGCCTGGCAGCTTTGGCTACACGGGCTAGGCCCCTAGGCCTTCTGGCGATGGCTTGGTCCAAACGACTGTGTTTCCCTGCTTTGCAGGTGAAATCTATATAACCCCCGGCTCAAAGCCAAGTGCCCGTGCCAGGGTTTCGTATAATGATGCAGCGAAACCATCACACACTGCCCACACTTTCCGGGCATTGCCCCGGAAAGCAACAAAAAGCCACCGCGGCCCTCAACCAGCTGCATCGGGCCGAGCAGACTCTGGCTGCGGAAGAAGTCCTGGCTCTCTCGCTCTCTCTCTCTTGTGGCCATGGCACTACAGGACTCAAAGCACACAAAAGTTTCAAAGGCACACTGCAGGAACCCGGCGCTGGTCCGGCTGGCGTTGCAAACTCAGGCCGTCAAGACCGTGGGCAAAGCCCTTTGCTACTTCTGTCCGTTTCCCGATTGCTCTGCCTCCGTGGGGTTTTGTCCGTTCCCTACGTGACCGCTGCGGTTCCTTGGATCTCTGCAGGCTCTTTTCATGACCCCGTGCGCGATCGAAAGACCCTTGGGCCCTCGGGCATGTTTAAGCTGATGCGCAGACACCATCACCATCAGCGCGGACGCGCGAACGTCAGGTTGGCCTGTCTTAGTTTTGGAGTATCTCTCTTGCATCTCATGCTGCAGCTGTTGGTGTCGATGCCCCCTTGCGCAGCTTGCCATGCCTCTCAAGCGCCGAGGCAGACGCGCATGGCATCAACATACTGAGTGCTATGTTGCTTCCTTGAGCGGTGTACCACCGCAGCATGCGCACCAAACAGTCAGCCGGGTCGTACTTGTCAAAGGCCTGCGATGCATGAATCTACATGAAACATCCGAAAGAAACGGGGAAAACACTTGCCGTGCTGCCGAGGCCTCACCAACAGCTTCCCGAATTGCTTTAGCTCCCAGCGTCGTCTCGGCCATGGAGTCGATACCATCCCCCTGTATAGGACACCGAACAGGAGACATCATCGCCGAATTATTCTACCGCCCAGGGCGAACGGGGCTGCGGAGCCTCAACGCTCAGAGCGGCGCAGAAGGACCAGCTCTTGAAGTCCTATAGAAACACCGCATTTTGAAAGAGAGAGACGCAGATCTCGCCACAAAAGGCGGGCCAACTTAGCGGCCCCAGAACAGAGACTCGCAGCATGAGCAGATGGTGAGCTCGGCTCCAGAGGGGACCCGACGATGGAGTCACGCCAGTCCACCTCGCCGCTTCGAAGTGAACCCCAGAGGTCGGCACAACGGGCCGCTTCTCGGGCGTAGGCAAAATCCATGAACTCCAGATGGCCGTACCTCTCTTTGTCGTCTCTGTTGTTGAAATGAACTTACTCTGGAGCACTTCCGAAACACGCCGCTTGTGACAACTCGATGTCAAGCATGAAATGAAAAAGGCAAGACCTCTACACACCTATGCCAGAAATAAATACTGACAGTCAACTCAGAACCGAGGCTTCGTGCCCGAAGCGCTTCAGCACGGCAGCCAGCACGGTAGTGGTGATTGCATTGTGCGGCCTGCACGCGACAGCCCTGACTAACACTGCTATCAGGTTTTGCGGGACTAAAGACTCAGCACCAGGCGCGGCCGGATGGAAGACACTGCCACTGGGAAGCTTGCCTTTTTGGGCGGCGGGCGAGCCCCAAAGCTTGGCGTAGCTTGGCCCGTGGCTGCCATCTTGGGCCGCCGGGCCCTCTTCAAGGAAGCCCGGGAGAGCTATGCGAGCAATAGCCTTAAGGGGGGCAAGAAGGCGAAGGCAGCTGGCTCTGGGCATTCCCAGTCTCCCGCCTTGGCCACCCAGTCCACGGGCGTCACGTTAAACTTGCGACCCTCCATTCCCGGCAGACGCCGGAGCTTCAGCACCTCAGGCTTCCCAAGTAAACGTCGTTACCAAGCGAGCGCTCAGGATCGAGGGTTGCGCATCTGCCAGGAAGTGGAAGAACACGTCCTCGGCAGCTGCGCCCGTCACAGAATGGCCGCCTGCGCATCGGCTTGACCATGCTTCGCCCAGCAATTTGGCAATGGATCCATGTAGGCTGGGCAAGGAGCCTATGAGGCCAGGCCGATGAATGTAGCAAGGCAGGCCTTGCCGGGCTGCCTGCAGAAGAGTGAGCACGCGGGATGCGACGAAGCGGCCCCAAAAGCCGTGGCCTCCAAGACCAGCACCTCCGCCAGCCACTTGCTCTGAGGGTAGCCGTTGGCCTCGCATCGCGTTGGCAATGTCTCCCTTAAGGCAGCGCTGTGGGCTTTTGGCCCTCGGCCTGGTCCCCAGTTCCGTAAAGAGGCAAGGCTCGGATGTCCCCCAGCGTCGCAGTCTCCCGGACGCTGCCGTGTCGGTCCTCCACGGGTTTTTGAAAAGAGGCTCGAAGACTCTCAGGGAGCTGTGCCCCGGTCCAGCATATCTGGCCTCAGCAGAGGTGCAAAAAGAGAGTGGAAAAGAGAGAGCAGGAAGCACTCACTATAGGCCCCCGGGCGTCAGAATACCCATGGTGGAGATATGGTGGAAAGGCTTTGGTCTGGAAATGCAGCAGAACTCCAGAAGATGAGCCGTTGCATCGACGTTGTCCTGCATGCAACGTAGGCCAATCCCATCCAGTCCCCATGCCGCAGGCTTCATATCCCAGACTAGCAAATATATTCAGAAATCATAGACTATTAGGGCCTAGGGAGGCAACAGCCCCTACACCGTGAAAAGAAGGGCAATGGCGGCGGGGGCGGCTTTCTCCTTCTTCATGAGCTCAAACGGCTCAGTCAAGTTCACCTGACAAGTTCACCTGACATCGACTTCCTGGCCCATACTGTCCCTGGCAAGCCTTCGCCGCTGCATGGAGTACATGGGTGACGCGGCCTAGGCTGCCAGCATAAACGGCTGCTCCATACTCTGCCTTAGCTCGGAGCCTGCTAGACGCTGCACGTCTGCAAGGGGTCGTCCGAAATTTCGTTGCTGCAAGTCCCCAGGCACAGCCTCCAGCAGAGGAGGCACTCCGTTTCACCTTGAACCTCGGCCCCAGCCGACGCCTCGAGAAGGTGCAAGTCAGTGGCACCCGCCTTCCTGGCTGCCTGCAGACGTGCAGACACTTCTTCGCCAGTCCTATCAAAGTCTAGCCAGAGCAGCTATAGGTATAGTGGCGCAAACCTGACCTCCATGACACGCTGCTGTGCGGCTGCAGGGTCCGCAGCGCGCACTAGACAAAAGACCCGACTGCATGCCCTCGATTCCAGGAGCGCCGCCACAATGCTCCTGCGATGCAGACTGTCTGCGGTGACAGCTCTCTGCTTTCGCTCCGCTCCTTCCCAGGAAGCCGGTGGATCCGGTGACCAAGGGCGTGAAGTCGACGGCCTGCTGTCCCTGCAACACCTGGGCAACAAGTGGCCCTGGCACTGGCCATGGCCATGTGATGTCCGTGGCCGTCCGCGGCGCCTTCATGCGGCCGATGGCTCGGCTGACAAAGATGGGCAGAAGGATCGGCGGGCGCCTGATCCAAAGAAGCATAGCGACATCGGGCGACATCGGACATCGGGGACATCATCGGAACTTGACTGGGAGCCAGGCAGCTCGCGCGGAAGCGGTCTGGCACTGGGCTTCACCAGGCTGGCTTTGGACCATGGAAATGCTTGAGGTGGCAGACCTGAGCTGGCGGAAACCCGCAAACTTGACGATTTGCCCTCCAGTCTTCGGCTGCGGCCAACTGCGAAGGTCTGGGCAGGGAGCCGCGTAGAGGCTGCGACCTGAGGCTCGTCGTAAGCTCCCGTCCCTGCAGTTCGAGAGAGGTGGGCCACTCTTAGCTTTCAACAGCGGACAAAGGTGCCAGAGTGCTCAGGCTACCTGTCAAAGACGTGTGCACTGGCCGCTGGGCTGTGTCCCGTGCTGTGCCGCTGTGCCTGACCTGTCTCTCCTGCGACAACTGCTGCTGAATGCGATACGCTGCTTCCAGGTCCGATGACCACTCGACTTTGGCAGATGTAGAACCTGGGCCATGCTCGGAAGCGGCACCGTGGCCGCCGCTGTCTGCTGTATTTTTTCGACCGGCTGACGCTGTGTTCTTTCGGGGTTTGCGCTGCAGTGGCTACTTCCTACCAGATCCTTGGTGTCGAAGTAGGGTTCTGGACTGAGGTTGTTCGGGGCTGACAGTGTGTGGGGGCCGGTGGGGTTGTCATGCATCTCTGTTGCAGAAACCCAAGCTTCCTGAGTCCCGGACCCCGCACCTTGCGGTCCTGAGTTGGGAGTTCCCGAAATACAAGCTTCATGTAAAACAGGCTGGGACTGGGATTCTTGATATCAGCAGTCTGTAAAAAGTAGAGGAGCCCAGCTTCTCCCGCCTCCCCTCCCCCCATGCCCACCTGGAAGCAAACGTCTGCAGGACAGCACGGCCTGGCAACGTTGGCAAGCGAACTTCGCAAGCAGACATGCGCCTCTCTATCTTCTCAGACGCTTGCGTGCCAGCTCCAGAACCCCCCAGGCTCAAACTATGTCTATGTATGACTGCCTACAGCTTGAGTTTCCGCTTCCACGGGCTCAGAGCCAGATGAATCCCTGGCGCCTCTTTGTCGACGGAAGCCCCGCGGCCAATATTCAAAGCCCGATAATCGCCTGCCACAGCAGTCCTGAGCATCGGAATCCTTGTCACTTGTCCATGTCTATAGCAGATTTCCGGATCCCCCGTTCAGCACCAAGCAAGAGGAGGGCGTCGCTGGCCACGTTGCCGCCCATGGCCTCGTTTTGTCGACATCTGCTCGAGATGCTTCCGGGCTACGGAACAAGAGCCTTGAGCCAGAAGTTGTAGAATGGCGAGCCGAAGGCCATGCCTTGACAGAGCGAGGCAGCGCAAGCAGAGCGAGAGGTTCACAAGGGTGCCGAGCCCATGAAGATGGCAATGGACATCGAGTTCAACTGCTCAGAGAACCTCATTTGAGGGTTCGCGGATACACATGCGAGTATTCTCAGCTGCATCGAGAGCATTACAAACCAATGCTTATAACCAATGCTTGGGATGCTGCGTGGCAAGGAAGTGCCGTACCGACCCGAACCTTGAGCAGTCAGCCGCGCTGTGTCGCAAGCGCGGCTTGAACAACACTGGGGTCGCTGCGCACACCAGGAGCCATTCACAGAGCCAGAGAGTAACCGGTGCACCAGCACTGCCTTCACGGTTAGGCAAACTCTGCTCCGGGACATCCAGGACGTACACCCAACATGGCAGGCCCGCAAGAAGACACAAGCACCAACCCAGCGCCACATAGGCTGCTGGCAGAGATACAGCCTGAAAGTATGAAGTCTAAACGTTTGCACCAACACAGCTGCAGGTCTAAGCTGTGAACCAGCACCAAACCTGATGTCGGTATCATGTTCACAATGTTTGCTGGGATGCAGCTTACCGCGACCCACCTGCACCATGTTGTGAGCGCACGAGCATGTCCAGCAGCACGGTCAGCACGTACCTCTGAAGATTCGAGGCAGAAGAGACTGTCGGAGCACAGGCAGGGCTAACGCAATTCAAGCAGGAAGCCAGGAAACTGTGGGGACGAATATTTCGCAAGTGTAGAGTGCACGTCAGGGCGGTTTTCGCTGTGGAGAATTTGTGGAATGATGTCAATATCTAGTTCCCGCATGTGCCAGACCCATACGGTACGACTTTGCCAACGTACACCCCCACCCACTTCGAAACATGGCAATGCTGCCCCACTCGTTCTCTTCCTCATGTCCACACGAGGAAAGCGCGAACATGCAAAGCTGTCAACCCAGCGGCATTGCTGGCAGCAGGGTCGTCAACCTCAGCGAGATGTACAATTCATCAACATCCAGAAAGTCGCTAGTTTCACGTGCAAGACCGGAACATTGACATCGAGCCTCTGAATGATGGTCTGACTTGTTCCAAAAGGTGAAAGACGCGGTTCTACAAGCAAAGTCTCGCGCTCACTCACTGTTTTGACCCTTGACCAAAGTCGGCGTAAGTGCTGGAGTCTTCTCTTTATACAAGACCTGCAGAAATCCACCCGCCTTCTCAATGCATGTCAGTGAATAGAGGTTCTTGATCTATATGTGTGTGCGCGTGCCCAAAGGGATTCCTGCGAAGGCAAGATTGAAACCCTTGGGTCGCACAGTGAAGCATGGGCATTTCCACTGGAAACAGACATCGAACCTTGTACAACATGATGTCAGGCACTGCCAGCATTGTCGTGTGGACAAAAACAAGGAATTGCCATGGTGGGAGGCCGTCTGCTGTCATGCCTGGCCCTTCAGCAGAGCAGTCTGATTCAACTGCTCAACAGGTTATGAGTGCCGGGATCAACTCTAAGGAGGGTACAGCAGCATTTGCAGGAACATGGGCGCCACCAGTGGATACAAGCACTTCACGGACCTGCGACTGTGACGGTTAACTTCAACTTGTACGCTGTCATAGGACTGGCAAGACTTCATGCACGCTGCTTGTAAACCAACGTGAGGTTGCACCGCTTGGTCTCTTCATCACAGTGTGGGTCCATCGGTTTCAGACTAGGTTCCGACAGGTTTAGGCCTAGGCATCAATCGAAGTCGCCTTCGCAGGAAGTGTCTTCCCCATCCAGCCATGAGCTCCTGCTCCAGGGTTGCCTTCCTCATGATCACTCCCGGATTGCCTCAGAAAGCACCGGTTTTTGAGCGGCCGCCACCCGCAATATTGCACTGAAAGCGCCAGGCCCCAGACCCACCAGCTGCAGACCTGAACGCACCGGCCGGCCGGCCACCGACATCGCGCCCACCACGGCTCCAGCCTCCACCTCAGCATTTAGATGCTGCCCAACCCCAACAATCTGTGCCCCTCTCCCTCTCTGCCTGTGAATGGGGGAGGAGGACGGCGCCAGCCCCTACAACGGAGCCCTGCCCCACCTGCCATCTGAGCAGTGACTCCAACAGCAATCATTGCAAACCACAACGATGCCTCACATTCACCCAGGGCTTGGTAAGTGAGCAGCAGTGCCCCCTGCGACGCGGGCAGGACACGGCGGATTTCCAATTAAGAACATCCCGCAAGCAGACGCCTCTCCCACGTGCAACTTGCGCGGTTCCAACGGTGGTTCTGACACAGCCACCTGCTGCGAATGCAGTGCTTTGGGAAAGCTGTTCAGGTCAGGAGCCGCTTACCGTGGCATGCAAAGAGACTCGTCCACCCAGAAGTCGTAGGTACAATGACATGGCCTCGACAGGCAGAATGCAATCAAAGAATGCAAGCAAGATCTTCGAGCAGATCCTGCTTCTTTACGTTCTAGGTCCGTCGAAGGCTTCACCCGCAGCACCGGTAATGCAGGGTATTTGCAACGAATCAAAGGGTCCTTGAAACATGCATTTCGGGGCCATCAGTCCCCTCTCTCGACTCCGGCACAGTCATGCTTACATTGTGCTTGGCTCTTGGCTCCGCACCCATGTGCCTGCCAACTGTGCTGGGTATCGGGGAAAAGTCAGCCTCCGATCCATCTGAACTGAGATCTTTACTCGGTGCACCACCCAAAAAAAGCTAATTCTTGTTTGGGTCTTTGGGGTCTTTGGGATGGGTGTGAATTCCGCCCAGGTTCCGTGGCACCGCGCTAACACGAGCCAATCACGTTGCTTCAAGGACCTTGTGAAGGCAAAAGTTGGACAGTGACAGGTGTCAGTAAGCACGCTGAAGGCTTTTGAACGCATCTTACGTATAAGTATGAGTGCCCTTCTGCATTTCTCTGTTAGGACTTGAAATTTAAAGCAAAGGTCTCATCAGGTGCTCCAAGGGCCGGTTTCAAGGGCTTCTTTAAGGAATGTCAATGTCCTCAAAGAAAAGCTTACTTCATCGAGACATGTGTTTGGGCTCGGCTTAGCTTGGCTTGGCTCCAGTGCGGGTGACAGCAGCAGATGCGGCAGCCGCATCAAGATCTGCTCATGCAACTACATAGGCTCTGGCGTAGTGAGCACACTTCAGGGGTTGCTGCCAGTCACTGCATCTTTGGAATCATCATTGGCATCATCGTCAAGGCGTAGCATTGATGCAATCACAGCCCGTGCAGCAAGCACATCAAGCATCGCCCTCACCAATCAGACCCAAAATGGCCAATTGCTCAAACGATACGCGATCTGGAAATCGACCGGACAAACCAATGACAGCTCCAATTGTTGCAGCTGGCTTGAAAGCAGCAATCCATGCCTGAGCACGACACGCCGCACCTGCCATCGGCACTTGTCCCTCTAACCCTCTCCAGCAAAGCTTGCCTCTGGCTGGAGCCTGAAAAAACCAGGAGTTCAAGTTCCGAGATCCGCGGATGTACCTTCAAAGACGAACTAAGATGGAAGGCACAATTCCTAGCAAACCCTGCCTGCAAAGAAACGCTGAGCTCAGTGTTAGCGACCAGCCATATACCTGTCAGGCTCCAGCTGCAGACAGGAACCCCGCCTTGGAGCTGTGGCTCCCGCCGCGAAACTCACCACCACCATGCCTGAGGCAGGGTTTGCAAAGGGAATCCCGATTTCTTCCTGGCTCTGAAGATACAGCTCCTGCCAAGCGCAGACCGAACTCCCACTGATTCAGGCCCATCGATGCCATGACCTCTCGCGTACATTCCGAGGCGAAGCTATGCGAAGCTATGCCACATAGCGGGCTGTCAGGTCTCTCGGTAGTCGGAAGATTGCAAGCGAGCTCCCGCTCCATTCCGAGGCGGCCTGGTCGGCCAGTCCAGCCAAATCAATATCCAAGAGAACGTCGGCAGAGGCCTCAGTGCTGCACAGCACTCTGCAGGGTCCCATGTCCCATTCGGCACCGGCACCGGTCTGGGCGGCGCGCCATCACCGGAGGACCAAACAGCAGCCACGTTGCAGCGAACAGGTAGCCTTCCGGCTCGGCCTGTTCGGACATGTGAACAGAGCTGAACACACCACGGGGGGAAGCGGCACCTGCCAGCGCCAAGCGTGGCCCACACCGAATCCTTGAGCCTGCATTTCTTACTCTTTTTTCTTGGCACTAGACTCTCTTGTTCCCCCCCCCTTGAAGGCAGCCTCTGCCAGCAGCCCGAAAGTGACGTAGGCCACCAAACTGCAGCCTGTCCTGCTGAGGCAAACAAACAATTGGACACGACCGAACCTGACTTCGCCGAGCAACTGCAGGAAAAGTGTGAGGAGCAGAGCAAAGACGTCCCCGAGAAGGTCGTGGCCTCCAGCGAAGGAAGTTTGGGGGCGTTGTGGGAGTCCCCAAAATTCCGAGGTCCAGGCAGAGGAATCCAGCAGGCACCCGAATCGGTTGCTGTCTGGACTGTACCAGCAAAGCACCCTTCCAGACCGAGCCATCTGGCAAAGTTCGACCGATGCGTCCCGACAACATGGACCTGCAGCCGGCTGCTGGACCCATACAGAGACTGATAGCAACGCATATACGGCGCAGTCTCCGTGCAAAGAAGGAGCAGGGGCTGGAGGGTCACATGATCACCCACTGCACAGCCAGCAGTGCAGACCTCGAGACTGGAGAGTCCGGCTCACAAGACCGGCGCGCTCGCGCTCGCGGCGGGGGCGGCTTCGGGGCCCTGGCGGCGTTCTCGCCCACGGCGCAGTAGTCTCCAAAAGCCAGCGGCCGCAGCTGGAGCACTCCGGCCTCTCAGCGACCGGCTCTTTTGGGGGCGCTCGCGTCCGCAGCCTCTCCTCGGCAGCGGCAGGGCGCAGCTTTGCGCCCTCGGCGACAACGCAGCAGCGTCCCAAAGAGATGAGGTCGAACCTCATGCGACGCAGTTCCGCGGAGTTCATTGCACTCTGCACTCTGCATGGCACGTTCAGGCAGTGACTCTGAGACGTGGCGCGTGTCGATACGGCAGTAGCCGGCGGCCTGCAAGCCAAGCCTGCAGCCCCCCCAAAATGAATGGATGTGCATGGCGTGGGATGTGGCGCAGAAATGCTCAGAGGCCGCGGCGAGCGAAGGTAGGCGAAGTAGACCGGCCCCCCGCGAAAGGCTCCCAAGCAGAGCTCGTTCACGAAGACCAACATCCGATCCTAAACTCAAACTCAGCAAAACTCCCGAAAACCGAAGGGAAGGAATCTCGGAATCCCTGAAACTGTTCAGAGAAAGCGGCTACTGCCCACCACCTCAAGAAGGCCCAGGAATTCACCGAGCAGGCTCCTGCAGGCAACAGCCCCCAGCTCTGCAGACGGGGGACCGGTATCAGAACCGTGTCCTGCTCGGTACCTTCCGATGAGGAGCCATTTCGTGCAGATCACCTATAAGGGCTCCGCAATGGCACAAGAACGGTCAAGCTCCTGGGGGCCACTGACGAGCAGAATCATCAGCAGAAGGTAAAGCGGATATCCCACGAGCCTGGAGGCAAAACCCAGTGAATTTCTGCTTCTGAGGGTGCGCGAATTGTGCGGACATGTGTGGACTGCGGTTCAAAAGGCGCCGGCACCATGAAACAAAGCGACCAGGCTGCGCCCGAACTACGAGCCTGAGCGTGGGAGGTGGAGGTGGAAGCGGGGTCTGCTCTGCTCACTTCCGGCAATTCGCAGACTACGAGACATCATGTCCCGGCAGGACCCAACCTCCTCCAAACCCACAGATTCGGTGGTCTTGTGCGAACGCGTGGCCAGCTGGCTAGAGAGCTTCAATGGAAGCATCGCGGGCCAAATCACGACGCCGCTGATCCAAACCTCGGAGCTCAGCGCAGCGCACTGATATATACGTCCCGCATCGTGCCTATACGCATGCGCCCTATGCAACCGCCAGAGGCTCCAGGCCCATGCAAGCAGCCGCCAGCAAAGCACAGCCATGCTCTGGAAGAACCCTGGGCGTCGCAAAGCGTCGTGTTGCGAGCACGCAGTGTCACGCAGTCTTCGCAGTCCGCGCCTGAGCAGCCCTTCTGGCTGGCGCTGAGACATAGATCAATTCTGCGGCCGGACTCCACATCTGCCTGCGGACTTGAAAAGAGAATCCCGGCACGCTCTGCTGCATTCTGCTTCTGCCTCATTCACAGGACCGAGGACTGTCTCCTGGCAATGCTCTTCCGCCCCGCTACTCTCTGCATTGCACTGCACCGTCCTCCTGCATGGCCAGGTGGTCAGCCAGTGCCCGAACGGTTTGCAGCTCGTACAGCTTGGAGAGAGGTATCGTGAGACCCGCATGTGTGGTCTGTTTGGCCAAAGGCCGGTCATGACAGCAACATGAAATCGACAAACGCCTGTATCGCGCAGCTTTTGCGAAAGCAGCACTGCCTTCAATGAGGTCATTCCCACCTCCGCTGTGCAGTCTGCCAGGCTTCGGTGATTTCTCACTGCTGGTCTCTTGATGCTCTGGAGTCTCAGCCCCCTGCGCTGCGCAAGTCAGCTGTGACCCTGAGATGAAACGATGAAGATGTGCTGTCTCTCCCTCTCTCTCGGAGTGTCGCTCGGGACGGTGCCCCAACGTCTCCAATCCAAGCACCGTTGCGGCCGTGGCCTTGCGTTTGGAAGTACATTCCATCCACAACTGTCCACAACCCTCACCTGGTCTGATGCGAGGCCAGCTGAGCACCACCTGTTTGGCCAGAGTGGCGCGAAGGCGCTGCTCGAGAGGCGACTGCGGCCCCACAATCGGGCCCTCCGTGTGCGCCTGCCATCTCTTGCTGCTGCAGGGGCATGGGCCCGGGGAGTGCGAAAGCTCTCTCTGTCTTCCGTCGTCGGCTCTCGTCCTGTTCTTGCAGGGCATGCGGGCGCCATTGCCGCATCCCTCCCCGTCTTTCCGTTTTGGCCCTTTCTGTTCGGCGTCCCGGGCTTCAATTCTTGGAGAGGCGCGACACTGTGAAATCCACATTTTTTGCCGCCCCAAGGCACCCACCACCTGCGTGTTGAGAGGCGCCACCACCCCATTTAAGCACGCTGGAGGGTTTTGAGAGAAGCACCGCCAGTCACCAAAAGGCATTGCCACCAGTCCTTGCCGCAAGTGCACGGTCTGCAACGACCGGCTTCAGTGACAGTGAGAATTGGAGTTTCAGCGCCGGCGCTGGCAAAACAATCAAAATCGCATGGTACAAACGTGAGATCCCCGATGTACGCTGGTGTACTACGGCTGACAGCACTGCACATCAAAAGCAGCAATCCTGGCTGCACAGCACATTAAAAAACAAACCAAAAAACAGGCGTTCCTCGTGTAGAGACGCCACACAGCCATGTCACGAAATAGAAACCTAAAGCTTGGGAGGCTTTTTCTACTGTGCAGGTTCCAACGTTGGGAATGCAGTCTCTGGTTCCACGCAGCTGGCGCTACGGCGAGCTGCCTGGGCGCTGCCTGGCGCTGCCTGGCTCTGGCACCGTTGCCCTCTTAGGCCCTCTTGTTTGGGGCTGCGGAGGAGAACTTGTATACAACCCAGATTCGAGAAGAGTGGTGAGCATGTTGCAGGAAACATCGTTCCATGTCGTTCCCCTTCCTCCCCTTGGCTCGAGCTCGTCTTCGCAGGAGGAGCAGAAGCACGATGCTGACTGCCAGCGTGCTGACCCCAAAGCAGCCAGAAAACGAAAGCTGGAGGAATTCAAGGCCGGCATCGCCACATATCCCCGGCACCAACACAGTGCCTCAGAGTTGGTTCACTGTTGAAGCTGCTCACCGTGCCAGAGGATGTGGAGTCTCCGCTCCAGTCGACGAAATCCTATCCTCCAAGCCAGTGATCAAGGCTGAATTCCCCCTAGCCAGCGTTCGGACAGGTTTCACTGCCTTCCTCTTTTGCGAGAGCGACGTTGGGGACTACGCTCCCGGCCTTCTACGTCTGTGTGCCCCTCTAGGCCGTGCGGCGCTGAGCATGGCGGAGATCCCAGCGGAGTGAAAAGCATTACATGCGTCGCCTAGTATTCCATTATAAGGACAACGAGGCCACAACGCTATGGCCGCTAGGAGCAAGGCTGAGCTGCGTCGTTCTCCTGCCTCGGAGCAGTTCTCCGCCAGAAGCCGTGCTTTGTCGATCTGAGGACGCCAGACTGTCTACTTAGGACGCTCCGCGCGACCTCACAGCTGTGCCGGGCCGTGCCTTGCCATTTGGTGTAAGCGGGAACTTCTCAAGGACTGCAATCCTAACGCAGGGATGGACGGGTCAAAGCCTAAACTGATCATCTCCACCTGCCTCGTCGGTACCATGTACTGTGGCCTCGGCGATGCGAAGTGCAGGAACTAACCTCATTCGGCATATCCGGCGTCCTCCGTTGATTATGAGGCACTTGCAGAGCCCTCAACAGCTCTGAACGCAACGTCGCTGGAGACAAGGTCTCAGGAGTGACCCATGCCCACAGACCGTCCTTGAAGAAGCTATGCACCCACAACGCGTTGACTTGACCTCCGTCCCGGTCCTTGACCGGATTGACGGCGACAGCCACAGCCTGCCGTCAAGCGATCACAGATAGCAGAATCCTGCAAGAACCGTCTCCATGGGTCAATCCCATAGGAAGCAAAAATCACAATTGCGAAAATCATTGCGGTGGGACTCGCGCGTTTTGGGACTCGGAGACGGACCTGCGCTCCCAGTGCCGCCAGCGCCGCCTCCACTTCGCTCAGCTCCTGGCGGCTGTTGGGGGCCGCTCCCAGAGGTTCCCAAGTGGGAAGTCCTTCTGCGTAATTTTCCCTTAAAGTATGAGTGGCTGTGCTCGGTGCTCCCCCATGTTGTCCCCCCGCAATCGCGCGGCCGCGCTTATAAGCGCGGCGGTGGGGCGATGCGGAAGCCTCGCAGCTTCACCATCTCATCATTCCGGCCCAGGTAGAGCAACTGTCCCTGCGGGAGCCAAGTCACGATGTCACCAGTCTTGTACATTCGCTGCATCTTTTGGCATCCCAGAGGGTTGATCACGAACTTCTCAGCCGTCTTCGCTGCATCGCCGAAATATCCTCGGGCCAGTTGAACCCCACCTAAGCAAGACAGGGGACTCCCGCAAAGAGCTTCATCCCGCGCGCGCGCGCTGCGACTGAGAGAGCTGCCGAGGCAGAGTTCCCCGGGAGTGCCGATGGCCTAGCCGAGAGCTGCACACATGACACTCTCAGTCACTTCCAGAGAGGAAGGTTTCAGGGAACCGCCCCGTCCTGAAGTGACTTCACTGCTGTGGCTTCGAAGACATAGCACTGCACTCCTCCTAGGGGAGTGCCAATGGGCACGTGCTGTCGTGAAGGGGTTGACATAAGGCTGTCGAAGGAGTCAGATCGGAGGATAAAGTCGTTGGAGCTTTCGCTGGCTCCGAGTTCGGCGGACGTTGCAACCACGGTATTTTCCGAGGGGCCATAAGCATTTAGAAGTCGGCGCTGGCAGGCCCAAAGCTCCACTAAAGTCGGTGGACAGGCTTCGGCGGCCACTGCCAGCTTCGTCAACAGTGGTAGGCGCTTCGGATCCAGCACCGACAGTGCAGACGGCGTCAAAGTGCAGGCGGTGCAGCGGTGTCTCGACAGGACCTCTGCAAAAGTCTCCTCCTTGTCCTCGCCCCAAAGCACAAGCGCTGCACCAGCCAGGAAGGTGCTCAGGTACTCCTCAGGGGCAAAAGCGCCACTGCACAGCAGGAACAAGCGGCTTCAACCAGTCCTGGACGGCACCATCAAAGGCAGGCTTGAAGAATTGGAGGACGCGATCCTCCCTGGTAATGCGCATGAGGGAAAGCTGTTCCTGCAAAGAGTCAGACGTGAGATGACCAAGGATTTCTCTTACGCCGTGACCCGCGGTCCTGCACCATGTTCGCAGCCGATCGGTGCTCAATGGCTACCCCTTTGGGCTTGCCGGTCGAGCCGGAGGTGTAGATGACGTAGGCCAGGCCTTGCGGCGGTGCCTGCGTGAGCTCCTCCACGCGGGGGATCGAGGCGGCCGAGGTCTGTGGGCTTGGCCACTGCCACGTGCCGAAGACTCGGAGGTCTCTAGGTAGGAGCTCTGCATGTTCCTTGCGGGCCAAAGCCAACTGCGGCCCGGCAGAAAGGAGGATGTGCTCTATGCGCTGTGGCGGGTACTCGGGGTCAATCGGTACGTAGGCCGCCCCCGTGCTCAAGACAGCCCAGATCGCAACGGCCAAGTCCACGGACCGGGGCAACAGCAAGGCAACCAAGACCTCCGAGTCCAACGCCTCCGAGAGCTCCTCCCGCAGCGCCTCTCAAAGCCGGCGGACTTTTCAGAAGACGAGCGCCCAAACTACTGAGAATGCCAGGCCCATGCTGCGCGCCCCCCACGGCGCGCTCCGAGGCCAAGACCAAGGCCAGGGCCGTCACACGCGCGCCAAACTCTGCGTACGTGACGGACCGGTCCTTTCTGAAGCTACTCTCTCTCGCTCTCTCGCTCAATAACCGATGTTTCTGGGGATCACGCCCCAGACAGCACTGCGATGTCATGCTGGCTCTGGAGAAGTTGCACTTTCAGAGCCTGTGCACGGTAATTTGCCCTCCAGCAATGCAAATCTCTTGACGATTACTCCGGGCCGCAGGTGTGCTTTGGCAGCTCCACCTGCTCGGCCTTTGCCGCCCTTCGCCCAAGTCAACCGGGGGCCGGAGAAGCAAGGACATCACTCTTAGTGGAGGCATGGCATCCACATGCACTTATGCGGCCTTCTTACGAGGCATAATATGTCCAGAATTGATTTGAAATTCTACTTCGGCGCTTTTTCCGTTTTTTGAAACGGGACTCTTGAAAGAGCTCACTGCAAGGGGCCTTGATCAGCGGCGTGGGCGATGGGACGGGTCGGTTGTGGCCGCCCCAGTCCAGGACCTTGGCCCGGTCGTTGCCGGAGAGGACCTCGCGAGAAGTCTTTACGCAAATAGGGTTTTTTTGTAGGGTTTATCTAGGGTTTCTATATAAGGGTTTCAGGCAGGGTTTCAGGGTTTAGGGAAAGTCCGACAGACCCTGCTCAGATGCTCACCGCAAGCTGGAGCAGGTCCACTGCGGGCTGCTCCGCCACAGCCAGAGCCAGCGTCTGGCTGTGCAGTGGTGGATTTTCGAACACTTCGAAATTGTTGCACAAGCTGCTGACCTGGAGGCTCTCAGCAAAACGCACGGCCTCAGCAAAGCCGCTGTGAGCAACTTACAACACTTACACTCCATTCTGTGGCGCAGCTTCGCTGCTTTCCGGTATGCAAAAAAACATCTCAGTCGTCTCAGTTGGAAAGCAATCGAAAGCATGGCCCAACCCGAACAGTGCCGTTTTGTTATTGAATTCTTGCCTGCATTTTTAGTTTGTGCTCTGCTTCTCTTGCAGCACCAGATTTGCATGGTTGTTTTGCTGACAAGGGATCTGAAACCGGCTCCTTGGCCAAAGAACGGGCGATCAGCCCACTTCATCGGCAGGCCTCTCCGGCAAGACCTTGCACCTTGTTGCTTCTGGTCAAAAAGGATTGTTCGTCAGCTGCAGATGTGGAGAGACCGATCCCGGCAGTGTGGAATGTCTCCAGAAACATCTCAATCAGCCGAATGTTGTGTGCATGCTCGTATCCCGATGGTGGCCGTGACACTGAAGGGGTTGGTGTCTTCTACACCGCAGTCTCCGAAAAAGGTCGTCATGTGACAGATGTGGAAGCCTGGGTTGAATTACCCACAGACCTTGCTTGTGCAAAGCCGTGGTGTGAAGAAAACGCCACATATGAAGAACCATATGATTTCGTGTCACGGCGGAAGGAGGTTGTTACTGTTTCTGAAGCTATGGAGGCGTGCGTATGTGCAGGGTTCGTTGTCGCACTGTTGGAGGATGTACGGCACAAGTTTCAGAATGTGCTGCTTCCATTCCATTTGCCTTCCGAAACTGTGGTGGACGCCAGCAGACCGCGGGCAAGATGTTGTTTGCCTTCAAAGGGAGCTCAAGAAATTCGAATCGTTTCCGGGGAACTCGCTCTGCGAGGGCCAGAGGCTTTCAGGCAGCACTGGAGAGCCTGGCTGCTGCCTGATGTATCGTCAGCTGGGAGCTTGTCCATGTCATCACATTTGAAAAGTCGGTCGGATAATTATTCGGTCAAAACCATGGGTGTGAAAAGGTGTGTCCCAGCGAATATGTGTTCCTTAGCATAACCACCAGTTGGCATGGGCACGCGTTCACAGATTCCCGGTGTATCTGATCGTTAATGATCGGGAAAGCTTCGTTGAAAAGTGATGGCAGATGCATTTGAGAGCCTCATTGCTTCGCATTTCAATCAGTATTCTGAGTGAAACAACATCTCCAAAGTGTTGTATGCCACAGTCGCGAGCAAATTCGTGGACATGAACAAGTGTTTCGGTTTCTCCAGCATGAGTGAAAGGATGTGCCGGCTCGTGTAGCTTTCGTGTGTTGCCTTGATGTGAAGGGTGCTACATGGACTTGCGAAGTGGTGTGATCGCTCATTATTCAAAGTGATGTGTCAGAAGCATCAAACACAGGGGAAAGGAGGGGGCAGCTGCCAATGAAGACACCCATCCTGACGTATACGACACCATCCGTACCTGCGCCTGTTCCACGAGCCATCGACTGAGGGTCATGCTACTCCATGAACCACCGATTGAGCTTGCGACGTCATGTTTCGCGCTTCCATGTCAGCTTGAATCCAACTCAGGTGGGTGTATGTGCATGCACAAACCTGTTAGAAAGGTTGTGTCCACATACTTTCTTCAAGCTGGCAGACCGGCTGGGTCACTGGTCAACGTGTGCACGCGGTCTGCCCTAAGGGGCACTCGCGGTTTGCGAACACTTCGCACACTTCGAAACAGGAAGTTTGGCATGATTCAGAGCAAACATTCGGCGTGCAGTTTGAACCAGAAGTTGCAAGCTTTGAGAACCTTCGGCTGTACGGTCGCTGGAGGTTTATATCATAGTTGACCCAGCGAAGCTGGTCGTGCCTGCACAGTAGCATCTGCTGCTTTGGAGCACAAAACTGCAAGCAAACAGAAAGGTCTTGCTCTCCGGCAGCGCTGCTAACAAGGAAAGCGTTCTAAATATCACAACATGGCCTGACTTAAACAACTGAGAACATGGGAGCGTTGCCCATGCCAAACATCAACTTTTGGAGCTATACCGGGGCAGAAGCCAAGCCTTAGGCGATCACAGCTAGCTAGACGGACACAACGAGGTTTTGTTGCCGAAGGAAAAGCTCTAAAGTACATTCAGCAGGCAGCTCTCATTCAGTAACTCCAAAAACTGCTGTTGGAACTTCCGGACGTTCTTGGAAAAGACCGACATGTGCACACGTCTTATGGCTAGATAGGCTGCAAACCGAAAGAAGCAGGAGCTATTGACGACCAGATCCAGGAATTGTGTGCCCATGCCAGTTTATGCCGCATGCTCCTAAGCTCCAGCACCAGGCGCCCGGCACGTGAGTTGGTCCACAGGTGTTTATTGTAGACCTCGCACAAAAGGATGCCCTTGAAAATCTCTGCAAGTCACTCGACTTGCATCCAAGCGTCCAGGACTCCCTGGAGTCCTTGAAATCAGAATGGCAGGCTGTGCCGCATACAACACCTATGGAGCTGTTCTTTGCCTCCAGCGGATCCAGGCATCTCCTTCACCAACCAATCGCAAAGCTGCAACACTGCACACAGAGATCATGCATGCTTGGCCTGCATCTCGCAAGTGACATCGAAGAGGGCCGCATGCCGCTGGATTTCGACTTGTTCAACTCGCAAGCCCTGCAGGCATGTCGCTGGACATTCTACAGCTAAGGGACAAGACTGAGCCCGCCTCCATGCTCCATGCCGTCTCGTCTCTGTCCTTCTACATCGCGTTTGAGATGCTACTCACATGACCAGAGGGAGTCCTGCAGCACAAACATGGCTGGCACAGCAGCCGGATCAAGCTCCGCAGCCTCTTGTCAGGCATGGTTGAAGCTTCACAGCTCCACTTCTCTCAAGCCGAGCCTCCAGAACCTTTGCGTACGGAGCCGATGAATTCTGGAAAGCCCCGACCACTGCATCGCGCAATCTTTGCAGGAGATCCTCGCAACAGAATTCCGGCCGCAAAACCTCCGATGCCGGGCCTGCCTCGAATGTGCATGGGGTCTTCAAGTTCACCCGGAAGAGCACAGTGTTCCTTGCGAGAAAATTTCGCAACAGCAAAAAGCCATCGATGTCGCCAGCCATTGCATGGTGACATGCTGTTTCTGGGGCCACGGCACAAAGTATCCAATCAGCGGTTCGACGGCATTCCTCTGGTCGCGCTTGTGCACGTGACCGGAGGCAAGGGGCAAAGTGACATCCATGCTGTCGCTGAACGGACAACCTATCAAAAAACACCCCGATCAAAACGGATTTCTATTTGTCCACCAACGCCTTTTCGGCCATAGTAATAAACAACGATCCATCCACATTGAACCTAAATGAGCCGCACGTGTCGTTGATCATGTCTCCCGCCTCTCATTAAGCGATGGCGGCTGATCACATGTCTTAAAATCATACCTTCGTGATCCTTCGTGAGTCCACGGGCTGTGCTGAGGCTCTGTCCCCTGGCGGTGGCCCACCGGCGATGCGATGGCGAGATCCTGCGCCCCTGCCCAGCGGCTCAGTGCCAGGGCGAAGAGGCCTCTGAGATGACTGTTTCTACAGCACCGCTGTGTCAAGCGCACCACACACAGCTCCTGGCCTAGGAGAAGTGCAAAGAGCGTGACGCTCTTGGCACGCGCAAGGCTGCGGAGCCGATTTGCCAGTGCTGGCTGCAACTGAAACGTAACCTAGCGAAGGGCCACAGTCTATACTCGTCACTTGGCTATTTCCTGAGAAGCCCGCTTGACCTCCGTCCAGCGCGAGGTTGGGCGGGCGAGGGAAATCCGTGAGGAGCTGCGCGTGGACGCAAACACGGCGTTGCACAAACAGTGAGGACTGACAAGCCGTGTATGCCTGTGTATTGCATTATATCATTGGTACACATGCACAAACATCCTGCAATGCTGCGTGCGCCGTCCTGCAGCGCCGGAAGCTGCTGAAGCTGGGAGCGCCAGTAGGCCAGCTCCCTCTCAAGACGACCCTGACGAGAACAGCGAGTGACTGAGACTTTCCAAGGCGCCAAACTGGCCCTCGCCTGGGCCATCCATCGTCTCTGACAGTATGCGAAATCCTTGGCTGTATGGCAACTCTCGAAAGCAAAACCGCGAAATGCTGTACGGAGATTTCGCGATGGGTCGTCACACGGATCCCTGATGAATCGCGGCTTGCTCTGAGCACCGTGCAGCCGTGGAGCTTGAAATTTAGGGACAGCAGGGACTGTTCAGACGGTGCAGGGAGTCAGGGACGCTGCAGCTGAAGTCGACAGTCTTGCAATGGAGTCGTGAACAAAATGCGCAGGCTCCCCTTCCAGCCACATCCTCTCCTCCTGTTGCTGTTTGGACTGTGTGAAACGCTTGCATAATTCGCACGCTTGCACGCAGGACAAGTAGGACATGCAGTTTCCGGTGTTCGCACAGTCACAATTCAACGATGTGTGGCTGGATCGAGGAGTGTTAAGCTGAGGCCTGACGTGTCGAAGGGGGAGACTTGCTGGGCGCGTTGCGTGCAGAGCAGACTTCTGATGCCGCCGTTGCCGGCCAGGCTGAGGCCGGAGCTGCGTACTGCATTGACAAGGCTGGGAGCTTTGGGGCCTTCCGCTATTGCTCGCTACTTTCAGAGCACTTACAGAACCGCTTAGAACCGCAGCCTCTGCCAGCTTTAAAGCAATCTGGTTGTAGAAGGCTGTCAACTCCTGCCTCCGCAGACAAAACAATACACATCAACAACTGGTCAGTGCCCGGCCGCCTGAGAATGGAAAGCGATCGTCCGTCCGTGACCTCAACGGGACTCGGGGTGGCGAAATGTCGAGAGGAATCGGAATCATGATCCCGTGACCCTGGCAGAATGGTGCATGTTCACCAGCAGAAAATGCTGCTCCGACCCCACCTCACGATCATTTTCGCACACACACACACACGACAAACGGCAAGTGAACAGAACAGGGGAGATTGAAACGTCCCAAGCCAGCCCAAAGGCCTTTGCAAGGACGATCCGGATCAGGGGCTCGTCCCGAAGGTTGAAGGGCTTTTGGGCCTCCTCCACCAACCAGGACAGCACCAGCTCGCTGCAGCCGGGGGACCTTAAAGGCAACACCGACAATCAAACATTCAGATGTCAGAGAGCATGCTGTGGACTAGAGCTCGTTTTGTGCTTCGAGTTTCTCGTTTCGAGCTTTTCTGGACACCGCAGCGATGTGGCGAGTGCGAGGCAACCTCCGACAGTGACGGCGCGGCGACAAAGCGATCTGATTGATCTAATCCTCGAATGCGCAGCACGTGCACGACAAACTTCGTAGCGCTGCTCTGTGTTCACAGATTCCTCCTTTGATTGTGTCGGACATGTTGATTCGATGAACTATATCATGAAAGGCTATATTACGGCTAGATTGGTCAATGAGCCTAGATCGCGAGCAATGCGACAGGCTGGTCACACTCGGTGAAGGCATATTATGAAATGCACGTGCAGCGCACTCAAAAGGCTAGCCGGTTTTCCTGCCGATTGCCATAATCGGGTCAAGGCCTAAAAGTCGGCACAAGCACAGGCAGGCTGCACATCTCTCGATCAAGGCCCAACGCTGTCAGCAACTGGTTTCACAGGGATACTATTTTCTTTTTGGGTCTTGAAGATCGAGATCAATACAGCTGCCGTGCGGTCAAGGGGCTTAAGAAGCTTACCGTAGCCTTCATCCCGTTCCAGCAAACGCCACTCGCCTCTGCCTTCTTCATCATGGAAAAGACCATACGTAGTACGATACGGGTACTCTTCACGGCTGAAACGGGGTTCGGGATTACGATAGCTTTTGGCACCGTGGGCTACCTGGATAGCCGTCGTGTTTCTCCGATGCCATCCTTTCTGGGTTGAAAGTCCCTGCAAAAAGGCGAGGACGGGATCACTTGGAGCTACGCTCTGCCCACTCAGCACACGGGGTCCTCGCTGGACAGGTGCTCGGGCTCGAACGGTCTGCTTCACGAGGTCAGCGTCAAAGCGGTAGCTCCATTCTCCCTCACCCAGAATCTTCCGCATGTGGGCTCCATCCATTTCTTTGGTCCCGCAGTCGACGAACATGTTTTCCGTCGCCGTCCAGCGTAACGCCGTGTTTCCCCGGCCGAGCATTCCTCGAAGCCAGGCCACTGTGAAAGCCAATGATTTTTGGCTTCCGTAGCTTGGGGTGTCGCTGTTTCCTTTGTCGTAGACGTCCTTGGCATCGGTGACAATCACCATGTCGATGTTGTCGAGGATGCAGTCCACGCCACGGTGTCCAAGGTCGTACCCTTGTAGCTCAGCCACGTGACCACGGCAGTACTGCCCAGCGTCTGTGCCCTCTTCGACACCCAGAAGCTCTGCCGCAAACGTGCTGCGACAAACACGCTGTAGCCGATGCGAGCGGTGGTCCAAGACAGTGAACCTTCCTTTCTCGCCTCGCATCAACGAGGCCTCGGCCAGCAGTACGCAGTAACAGCTCTGGCTGTAGACTCGTTCCAAGGGTTGCGAACCGACTGCACCTGCACGCGTCACGTTGCCCAGGGAGGCGTCCGTCACCACGAGGATCCCCGCGTTCCGGAGGTCCAGTGGACGAAAACGAAGTTCAAAGTCACCCGTCTCCTTGAAGAGCTTGATCAGCTGGCTGATCTTTAAAAGGGTGTTCACGGTAGGCGTCTCTGCCTGCAGCGCCGAGAGCAAGAAGCCAGCGTCAAAGCGAACTTGGGCCACCAGCCACTGAAGAGAACCCACGAGGGCTCGAAGCTGCTTATGCTCCCCTGGCGTCAGGGAGGCATCGGGGTCCCTCCGTCGGGAGCTCGGCACCCGCACTTCCTTGAGGTTCTGGTGGTACTCCTTCATGGAGACGGTCACTTCTCCCGAGGCCAGGTCCTGGGTAACTCGCTTTCCGCAGTAAACGAAAGTGTTCTCCTCTAGGGAGCCGAAGCCCAGCTCGTCCCCAAGCTCGCGGATTGAGCTCCAAGCTTCCGGCCCACCACAAAACAGGAGGTCGTCAACGTGGCTGCAAAGCATTCCCAGAAGCCTCGGAGTTGAGTCCTTAGACCACAGAAAGAAAGTTGCCGCATCCATTGTCGAGGTCCGCCAACCGCGTCGAACCACACTCTTGCGGAGACGAAGAAACCACTCACGCGGTGCGTCAGCGAGGCCGAAGACTCCCTTGAGCACTCGGCTCAACTTTCTCCCAACAGGAAGCGAAGGGCTGTCGCCTCGCACCTCGACGTTCTTGACGTAGAGCTCTCGGGTCCCCTCCATGTAGCGCTCCCCTTTCATGAAGGCGCTTTTCACATCAGCAGTGCCCATCCGCCAGCCATCTTGAAACCTGCTTGCAGCCACCGAAAAGAGAAGGTGTTGACTGGTTCGGCTGGCGGTTGGGGCGTCCTTTCGAAGACCATAGGCGGTGATGTCTTTGTATCCTGGCACAACGAGTCGGGCGGACGCCTTCAAGGGTAAGTTGTTCTGCTGGGTCCTCTGCCCATCGTTTTTGTCTGTATAGACAAATCGAGGGGTAAGGACTTTATGGAGCTCGCCACGTTGCCGAAGAGTGGCCCAGACTTTCTCCGACTCGGCATCGGAGAGAACTTCCACCGCTTCATTCCGGAGCCACACTTTCCACGCCTCAGCAGCGGCATCCTTGAAAGCTGCTTTCTGCTCCGGCCCCATGGAACTCCAATGATACTCCTTCCGGGCGGCCTGCACCACAAAAGCGTCCCTGGTGGTCGGCCACTTCAACCCAGCATGCACGAAGGCGTCGTACTCCGTTCTCGAAGGAAGCGGCCACCGACCATCCCATGTTCCATGGTCGCCTGCCTCGCCAATGTCTCCCGACAGCCGGTCCATCGCGGCCTGCGCTTGCAACTTGACCAGAGGATGGACTTCACCTTCACGGGCCTGCGCTGCCGCGAGCACTTCAGAGTGCTCCATCACCATCGCATCAAACGAAACGGGTTCATCACTCCCCTGGGCTTTGTCTCGCAAGGTCTCGGCGTCAAGCTCCGCCGGTCGTTTGGCGCTTCCGCTGTCTGGCTCGGTCTCCGCCTCAAAGGGTCCCACTGGTGAACGCTCTTCACCGCCACCGGCACCAAGAATGCACTCAGGTACTGGCGTCCCCGGCGCTCGAGAAGAAGAGGCTCCTGACGCTCGCCGTCCCAGCAAAGTAGACGGCCTACGCAAATCGCCAGCGGCACTCCCGGAAGTTGCCTTAACAAACTCACCAGTGGACACGGGCGGTAGATCGCGTCCTCTCTGCTCTTGGCCTCGAGACATGGCTTGCCTGAGCTGGTCACGAAACGGCAAAACATCACCTGAATGTGGCCCCCCAGGTTCTGGAACGG
>CAJNJA010053252.1:0-30995 GCA_905231915.1 Symbiodinium necroappetens
TAGGAGTGGGGGGGGGGGGCTGTTTGTGGGGAGGGTTGGTTGGATGGGATGTTGTTGGGGGGGGGCAGGGGTCTTAGAGAGGCTCGGGCTCTTATATAAGTCTTAGACTATAGCTCGTGATATATTCTTGTTTTTATTAATATTATTTTTTTTAATTTGTATTATCTAAGCTAAAACCTTGTTAAAATATAGGCTGTAAATTTGAAGTAGAGAAAAAAGCCTCTTAAGCTCTTGTCGATTCTAAGCCTGAAAATTCTTAATATTAAATCCCAAATTCAAAAGCTTAAGTTAACCTTAAAACTTCAAAACTCTCTAACTACGCCGCAGGGGGGAAGAGAGATTATAGAGGGGGGAGCGAGACCCGCGGAGCGCTTGACCATATATATATTTTTTTTCTGTTCTCGGTTCGTCGAGCCCCGCCCTGGGCACGCGAGGTCTAAATATATCGAATCTTTGTAATTGCACGTATTTCTTCTATATAGTAAGTCTAGGATTATTTATTAGTAAGAAGATCTTATTTTAAATATGTCCGATAGATATTGAAAATATGTAGAATTATCCCCAAGAAGTGCTCCTATCGGGCCCGCTTATTGTGGCAAATGATCCAAGAAAAGAATATTATGATAATGACGATAATGATGTCGATGAAGATGACGATAATATTGATGATAATAAAGATGATGATTTCGACGGCGATCCGATTCGCGAATTACGCCGCACCCCGGCAAGATGGAAGGATTGAGAGTAGACCCCCCAAACCGCGAACCACGCCATACCACGGGGGGGCGGGATTCCAAATAAACCCAAATCTCGAACCATACCGTACGATGGGAGGGGAGTAACAACCATTGGCGAGGGGAAGGGGGGGGGGACCGACCGAACCGAGATTATGAATTAATATGATAAAAAAATCATGAAATTATTCTTAGATTATTTAATCGGATTTTTTCTAAGAAATAGAAAAGAAAAAATATACTTATCGAAAATAATATGATATTTGGAAATTATACTTGTAAAATATGATTTTGATATTATTTTTTATTTTCTTAGAAAAATTCGGATCTAATTCATACCATATTAATTGAAAGTAGTATCGAAAAGACATTTTCGATATTTCTCAGATCTAGTCGAATTCTAAAAAATATCTAATATTTTTTTCATGAAAATTTTGGAAAAAAACTTGATTGTCAAAAAACTTATATCTATCTAAAAAAGAAGATTTCTTCAAATATCGAAAAATTTAGAATATTTATTTTTCTAAAAATTCATAATTATAATTAAAACTATTGAAATATCGGATATATATTATATCAAGAAATGAATAGCGCGATCTACTTATGAATCTACCGCATAAAGATATATATTAATACGAGAATTTATGAATATCGTCTAATATAGATATTCTTATTACTAAAATATATTCTATCTGAATGCCTATTAAATTAAATATTTTTGTTAATATCTTTATAATTAATATCTATATAGATATTATATCTCTATACGCAAATCTATATATAAGTGTAATTATGTTCAGATTAACCGATCAAAATAATACTAGAATGGTCCGTTGTTTCTAATAACGAATGGTAGGCGATCGACCCATGTCTTTTAGCACCAAATCTTCCGTCGAATCACGACGAAATATATTCATTAACTAATTATATCTTTTGGACGTATTGCTTTGGCACGCAACCAACGTCTCTCAGTTCTCTCAATATTTATAGGGTTGCCTTAGGAGATATATCGAAAATGTCGGCATTTATAATATTTTCGACGTTTGCGGAAATCCCAAGCGCGCCCATGTCGTTTTATTCGAAATTTATGAATTTTCTTTGAAATCCCATACCGAATATTCCGGCGTGCACGAGATTTTCGACATTTGCTAAAAATAATATCTAGATCGTATTCATTACACAAGAATATATCCATGTCGGAACCATAATAACATCTCCACGATTCCATCTATTCACATAGAGCATCCATACCGGAATATCAAATCTATTTATATAGAGCATCTATTCCGGATTCATAATGATATCTGAATCGATCTCACCGATTCATATAGAATATCCATTCCATAATCATAATGACGTCCCTCCCGATCCCATCCATTCCCGAGCATTCATTTCAGATCCTCATCGCCTCATCCATTCACACAGAACCTCCATATCGGAATAGCAATAGTATTCATCTTATTCCCATCATCTATTTATAGAAAATATTCATATCAGAAGCATAATAACGACCATTCCGATCTCATCTATTCCGACAGAGTATCCATCCCGGAATCGCAATACTCTCCATCTCGATTTCATCCATTCCCACAGAGCATCCGTGCCCGTCTCAATTCTTCTCTTTTAAGCTTTCATCTCCAAATAATCTTCTCTAATTTTTTCTAATTATGATGCCTCTATATATAATTCTAATTCTCTTTTTTAATTTCTTTTACCTTCCATCATATTTCTCTTCTACCTTCGCAATCCCCGGCCGCGCGATTTCTTAATCAATCAAAATTACCTATACGATAAGATTAGAAATATAGCTGAAATCTCAAAAATTTTTATGTAAATATAAAGAAATATCTCTTTATATTCTACGGAATTTCTCCAATATCATCTCCTAAATAATAAGCTTATATAATATAAGACGAAAAATATCTATAATATCTCTCCAGGCAAAATAGAAATCAAAAAGAAATCTAATCTTCTTGCTTATTTTCTCTTTCTATTCTCTTATTTTTTCTTTCGTCCAATTTATATCTTTATTTGCCGCTCTTCACCTCCTTATTTCATTTTCTTCTATCTCCATTCTCTTCCGTCATCTCCTCCATCATCTTCCCCCTCCATCTTCCTCAATCAGCTAACGACTCCCCTCTCCCTCCATTTATTCCTTTCATCCCAACCCCTTCATCCCTTCAGCCACAATTTAGCCACAAACGACAATAGAGATCCGCATATATCAAGAGGCAACCCCTCCCTCCATCTCATAATATCTTTTTTTCAATTTCCATTCTATCTCTTTTATCGTATCCAGCCCATCCCTGTCATCCCCTCCCTTCTATCTCATTCCTTCCAACCCATCCCCTCCAATTCATTCCCTATATCTTATCCCTTACCCGCCGTCCTCCTTCCCCGCCCCCCTCCATCCCATTCTTTCCAAGCCATCTCTTCCATCCCATCCCCACCATCCCGCCGTCCCGTCCCCGCCCCTCCGTCCCTTCCCATCCGTCCCGTCCCTTCCGTCCCCTCTTCCCCCCATCCCTCCCGTCCCCTCCTTCCCATCCCCTCCCTCCCTACGGTCCCAACCGCCACATCCGTCTTTCCCGTCTTGTCCCCCACCATGCCCCTCGCCGTGTCCGTGGCGTCCCTCTCTGCGTCCCCCTCCGCGTCCTCCCCCTCCGTGCACTCCTCCGTGTCCTCCTCCATATCTCCTTGCGTCTCTCTTGCTTGTCTCCCTCCATATCCTCCTCCGTTTCTTCTCCGGCATTGGAATCTTGCTCAATTGCGCCTTGCTGCAATGCTCAAACCCGTATTGTGGGAGGACAGACTTCTCGGTATACTACATTCTGCGTGAACAAGTTGCCATCACTAGTTACTTGTTCCATCCGTACTTCATGGAGCCAGATTTCACGAGATTCTGTGCAAATTTCGCATACAAGGACTTAAGTGAAGCTTAGTTATTTACAAACGTCACACACGAGGAAAATGAAGCTTGCAAATACTCTACATCCCGAGACTCTAAATTTCTAATGAATTTAGATGCGCGACACTCCCCCAAATAGTATGAAAAGACAACACCTCGAAGCGTATTTCTCAGGCTCTAAATTTCCGAGAAATTAATAGAACTAAGAGACCCCTTCACAAAGCTCTCCCGAATCCCTAAATTTTCCGGAAATTTAGAAGCAATATTTACCCAAAGTACGACCGTACGAAAAAGGGTCAATTACAATATTTTATTTTAAAAATAAATCAAAAATTCCATATAATACTTCGATCCGAGCATCATAAATTAAAAATATTACTCCTTCATCTTACTACAAATTTTAAATATTTCAATTGTTTCAAAGCTACGAATATTATATAATTATTATTCAATATAAATAAATAATATAAATTATAAATTATCATTCAAAAATATACAAATTATAATATAAGTTCATATTTCGAATCAATTATAATTTATCTTTATATTTAAAAGTTTTAAGCCTTAAACTAAATTTAAAATAAACTAATTAGAAAACAATAATCCGCTAAAAATCAAAATATTAATTTTCCAAATATTATAATACTATTATAATTCTTTTTCAATTTGAAAATATAGAAATATATTTTAATTTTTTAGGTGAAATCTATATAGATATAAATTTAGAGAATATATTATTTTTAAGAATTCTCGAATTTAAATTTATATATATTTAAATATTCTCCACCTTGTTTTCTATAGAGAAATCGTAGATCAATCAAATAGACAATTTCTCTATGGATTCAATTATCGAACCACCAAGATACCAGCAGGACCCCACCAAAATACTATCCAAAGAAAACAAGGACCAGGAAATGACCAGGAGAACACCCGCGACGAACGATTGCGACCAGGACGACCAGGACGACGACCCAGAGGGACATGTCGAACCCTTTCCCCCAAGTTCTGCTGTGGTTCAAGGCTTTCGAGAGCCTAAAGTGTTCCGTTGAAACCCTCAACCAGAAGTCCGGCCCTCTTCCTTTCCTTGGTTTTGCCCTCAAACATCCCTTCAGACTATACTTCCCTTACACAGCGTGACCCCTCTCCAAGTTCTGCAAGTTAGGCAACACGACAAGCTTTGCGGAAACACTCGCGCCGAGCCATCGCAGAGCTTCTGCGCAGGCATACTATACTGTCAAGCCCATCATGCGAGATGTTCAGACAATCACTTTATATTCAAGCTATTTTGAAATTTATGCGGAAAAAAGGGCAAGTATGGTAGTACCTGTAGTTGGCTAGCTACAGGCATGAACAGTCATCTTCGGACGCTCATTTCTGGAAGATGCATCTCCTCAACATTTGAGAGAATCGCGTCGCCTATCAGAAGAAGCTCTTTGAGCTGCAGGTGGTCTCCCGAAAAAGCAACACTGCATATTAAAGCAAGCCTTTCGGCCTCTAAGACTCTAAGAAGCGTGCATCCTCGAACCATGTCCAGAAAACTCTTCGCCGTCGATCATCTGCCGTTAAGTCCACGATTACTTCAAACCTCGAGTCCGGCTTCGAGCTCCGAATGAGCCAGCATGCCGCCGATCGATTATAACCGGGCCCCTCAACTATAAATTCAAAGGGCTGGGCATTTCCCAACTCGGGATACAATGACTGATTGAAATCCTCATCGATGACTACATAGAACTGCTCCACGAAGGCATTGTACTGTGGAGAGAATGTCCCCCGCATTCGGCCATAGGCTCTGAAAACTCCAGGCTCAGACGGATCCGCCACCATTTGCACCGGGACCTGTGGGAGATCTGGCACGAGCGAATCTCCCGAAATGTGGGATAAGATAGGATGCTGTCGAACAATGAGCAAGGTCAGTGACGTCTCTCTCAGGCCCGGGCCCAGCCACTCCAAGAGGCATAGGCGAAGTAGCTATGGCGCGACCAAGAATCCTCGCTTTCCCATGTCTTGTCGCCTCTGATCTCCGATGCCACAGTCACCTTCACGTGTCCCTCGACCTGAGAGGACAGTCTGCTAAACGCAAACTGAGCGACCAAGGTCCCCAACTAAGCTCCGGACCACCTCCAAAATCACTTTCATGTCTTCGTTGGGCATTCCATGAATGCGCCAGAACTTGCCGTGTCCCAGGCTGTCCGGCCCACGAACAGGAACTGTGGTTCTACAGGCTCCGTTCTTTGCCGGGTAAATCAACTGGTTGGAATCACCATCCTCAACTGAGTCACAGTGCATCGGCCACGAGTGCCCTCACGGCGATGTTTTCAACAGTCATTCTTACTCAGGTACAAAGAAAATCTGCAAAAGCGCGCTTGACTTCCCTGTTCAATGCAAGGTACTCTGGCAATTTGGAAATCTTCCTCGCCAGAGACCCCCAGACGGAAGCTACCCTCCCACGTGCCGCTGTGAACGCTTTGCATCTCCTGAAACTGCCCGGATGTAAAGCTTCCAATCAAGCTGTAGCTGTGCAGGAACGGCTCGGTCAAGCTGTCGTCAATGGCAGCACCAACCTGTGAGCATACGACGGTCAGACTTTGCACAGCTCTTGTGCTTGACACATGCCGGTTCTGCGTGTGCGCACCTGCTTCCAGGAGATACTTTTTATCTCTGGGTGCCAATGAAAGTCAACTTCGCAGAGCGTCCCGCTCGGCATTTCCTGCTCGCGCCCGTCGATCAGCCAGTAGCGACCGCCGCTCTTCGCATCTGGGCCCTCGATCCAGATTTTGCTAGAGGCATCCTGAAGTGCAGCGGAAACACCACGACAGCTCAAGAATGGAACAATAGTCAGACTCAGAATCCGGTGATTTACACGGGGATGCCTTGATGATGGGATAGATCTCCATGGACCTGTCCATGTCTATGCAGAGTCGGAACATCTCGTACCGGGCTTCACCCAGAATCACTGGTGCCACGAAGCGGCCTCAGTGAGGTCAGCAGGATCCCCAAACAAAAAGGACGTGAACTCTGAAACACGGCTTGCCTACGTTTGGAGACCCAGCGACCCGAGCCCTTCCGCTCCATTCGCTCCATCTTCGTCCACCCGCTCCAGGATCCGACGATGTAGAGTTCAGACGATTCCAAGTCCAAGTCCAAGCCCTCCTCCTGTTTCGAGTCGAGACACAGAGGGCCCGGCAGAAATTGGCAGATGGACTCAGCTTCAACCCCAGGCCTGCAGTGTAGCACGACGGAAGCGGAAGCCTCCTGTGTACACCTGCGACGAGATATCGTAGGGAGCCCATTCATCACGAAGGACATCTGCCTGCAGCTTAGACAGAGAAGGCTCATGTCCTACGCCGTGAATCAAAGCCGGCAAAACTCGTTATTGCCCGGTGCAAGGTGTGGGGGGGCCTTGTATCCTCTGCGCTTCTTGAAGGATTCTGTGACCGGTTCGCCAGTTCTTGCTTCGATGAGGCCGAGCGTGACAGGGCAGCGCATATGCACTTGATCCGCCTTGGAAATGTCCAACTGGGAACTGGCCTGCAGCGCGATCAGTCGCAGAATTAACTGTAACCCAGGCACCCCCAGCACTCCTCGAACCCCGGCCTTCCTGGGACCTGACTTGCATTGGCTCCACACGTCTGCACGAGCATTCGTCCCGCTGAAGCCAAAGGAGGACACTCCAGCATAGTTGCTGTTGAGGCGGGTCTCAACGGATTCTGTCTCAAAGACAGACGGAAAACCTTCCACATCCAAGTGCGGGTTCAGTGAGTTGAGATGGCAGTTGGGGTCGGCGGTTGACCGTGACACCATGCTGACACACTTGATAAGCCCGATCATTCCGGCGCATGCTTCTGTATGTCCAATATTGGACTTTGCACTTGTGGTGAGCAACGGCGTGTCTCGAGGTTCCATGACCCCTCTCAGGGCACCAACTTCAATCGGATCTCCCAAGGCTGTTCCGGTGCCATGGCACTCTGCTATGGTGATCTGGCTGGCAGCAACCATGGCCTGCACGTTGTCATGCACATGTGCATGAATGTCGTTGCATCTGCTTCGGCTAGAGACCTAGGATTTAGGCACATCCTGCACTCCAGTCATGAAGAGCAAGCTATTCGACTTGCAATGGCCTCTCGCATGGACTCGCGGATGCAGGCTTGCTGCGCCATCCCGTTTGGAGCTGTCAGCGTCGCACTTCGACCATCTTGATTGACGTAGGCGCCCATCAAACAGCAAAGCCTCGCCAGGTGTGACGAACATGAACTCAGTACTCTTAAATTTGCTTCGATCCCAAGGCCAAAATGCCCAGGCCCAAACACATCCAGGTTCTGGCATTCTCGCCCTCCCCCGCCCCCGCACTGGTATGGTCTGGTGGGGTGGGGGGGTTGCACCGGTGCTGCTAGGGGGCGGCCAGGGGTCGCAGAGAGGGCCACGCAAGGCCTTCGCAAGCCCGCAAGCCATAAACCCTCTGTCGTAGCGCGTGCTCCTTTGTATTAACCTTAACCTGTACTTTAAACCCAAGACCCAACAATAAACCCCGCTAAATGCAGGCTCTAAGCGGAAAGCAGAACATAAACCGTCAACCTTAGAGAACCTACACCCCAAACCCTAAGCACTTTTCGACTCGAAACCTTATACCTTCCAACCCTAAACCCTAATCCCCACAACCAGCCCACAGGGGGAATTGGGACCCCACACCCACCCCGCCCCACAGGGGAGGGATCCTGGAGTATGGGGGGAGGGGTGGACCGCGGAGCGCGTGACCATGTATTGACTGATTAGCCGGTGCCAGGCCCACTTTAGCCTTCAGCCCCCTGAAGGTTCTGCAACAGAACGATGCCGGCCAGCAGCCTTCTTGTCAGTTCCATCTGTCACTACAGAAACATCGAGCACGAATGGAGCGAAAACTTGCACCGAATCACTGACCGAAGCGGGCATCCTCATCGACACTGAAGAAATCATGAGATGCGGATCCTACGAGCCCCATACGGGAACTACAGGTCGGGGCTAAATGGCGACAAAGTTGGCTCGAGTCGCTGCTTGAGGTAGTCCTCATCATTGTCGCTCGGCTTGATGTAGACAGCTCCGAATCCGTCTCCTCGTGCATAACCCTCTGCACTAACATCGAAGGTAAAGCACCTGCCCTTGGCCGCCAGCATAGATGGGCCACACAGACCGATGAATGCCCAAGGGCTCGTGAGCATGTTGATGCCCATGCACAAAGCATCCAAGTTGTGCTTGTCCGCGACCGCCTTGACCTGTCCACCGCCAGCCCTCCTCATGGCCTGCACTGCGGTGGAGACACCGACCAGCGAGGCAGAACAAGCTGTGTCGACATTTGTGGAGCCGCCGCGCAATCCAAAAATGTGCGACAGCCTTCCTGCAGACACCGCCTTGGAAACTCCACCTTGGTCGGAACAAACACAGACGAAAAAGTTTGCATAAGGCTGCAAATTCTGCCCGGCGTAATAGCGAACCTCACTAGCACTCCACGTTCTGCATACCGAAAGACCATTCCAGGAGCACGCCTGAGGTTCCCAACACCACCCTAACAAAACGCTCCAAAATGTTGGACCACACTGTGACACACTGTGATGGAAGTTTTCCGCTGCGGCAGGAGCATGACATCCAGAGGCAGAAAAAAACGGGACTGCGGCGGGAGCACGGTCTAGGAGGCAGAAACACGAGTCCCAATCAAAAACCGACGGCACTGTGGCTGAAGCTCACTGCGATGGAAAGCTTGCCGGCAGCCCAACATATGCACGGCAGCAGCACGATTGGCAAATGTAAGACAACCCCAAACAGTTCAGTGGGAGATTCACGGACCCGGACGGCGATCGAACTGCTAGACCCCATTGTCTTGTCGCACTGCTTGGGTATACCTCCGTCTTCTTGTCCGGACTCGAGTGCTGCCCGATACCTTCCTGAACAAGTCCAGAGTATTCATTGTCCCTGCCTTCCACCCACCGTGCAGTGATCGACATGCCAGGAAGAGAGTAGCCTATTCTAAGGTCCAAGGTCCAAGCTGAAAGATACACGGTCCGATGCATCGCAGCACTGATTTTGCCAAATTTTGCAGGGTCCGGCGCCAGGGGCTGGTATTGTGAAGAGCACACGCTCATACAGCAGCGCTAAGCCACTAAGCGTATCAGCTACACGAAAAGCCCCTGTTTTGCCTTTGTTCTTGCTGGTCCCGGAATGGCCATTCTACTCCAATCTGCGTGCCACTGCCGCAAAAGCCTCTTCCTGCTGTGGAATTCGCCCTCGAGTCATGCTCCTCCCTTGCGCAATCTTTTTCGACATGCTCATGAAAGCACGAACCTGTTGCTCTGGAAGGTTCTTGGCCGAGGAGTCGCCACAGCCATAAAGGAGCCTCTCTTTCGTGCAACCTTGTTGGAACATGCATGATGCTTCCCGGCGCTCCAGCCAGTCACACAACCTGAGCCGCCGCGTCGCCTGGCCTTCCTTCATGCTGTGCAAATTTGGACCTGGTCTCACTTTCACTCCCTCAATTGGGTTCTTCGGGCACTTCCCGATCTGATTTGCGTAAAGCCTGTGTGTGTGTGTGCGCACGCAAATTCCCTTCGAGGAAAGAAGGCAGCACAACTGGTTGAAGAAAAACAGAGACAGAAGGGTAGGATTGGGTTCTTTCTCCCTGCGTAGTTTGCAAAGGGCTACGTGAAGGCAAGCAGTATGTTCCGCTGTGTCCCTGCCCTTTGAAAGTTTCATGGAGAATGAATGAGTTTGGCCCCACCGTGCTTGTGCATGCACGACCGGGTTTCTTTGCCTTCCCTTCTTGCCACGAAACAAAGCATTACCGCACCACTAAGTTCGATTAGATTTTGCCCACCTCTTGCAAGATATCGGGGCGAGGTGGTGGAAGCAATGAATGGGATGGCAAATGCGGTTGACACCCCATCTAACAGAGCGTGAAGAAGTGTGCCAACAGAGTTCCGGCGCTGCAGCATGCTCTGCATCTCGCGCTCTGAGTCAACTCTTTATGATTAAGAATGAACCGCCACAACTAAGAGTAAGTAAGTAAGGCTTTGGCCATAGGTCAGATGATTGCCCTCGCAGTTTCCCCACGGAACGGGGCGGCCAGGATTCAGAGGATTCTCAAGAACCTTGAGCTGCCAGAAGGGATCCCAATCGCAGCCAGTATCACCCAGGAAGGCCGCTGTACTGCGACCCACAAGCGATTTGCGATCAAATCCAGCTTTCCTAAGTTTGAAGAAGCAGAGCTACTCGGCTAGCCTGGAAAATTTCGTGCGTTGAGCTGCCACTTGCAGGCTGGGCTTCCGCAGACACGCATAACCATCCTCCAATATGAGCCGCTGGTTCGGCGCCATCAGTCTAACTTCATCTTCTCGAATTCCGAAAAAGTTGTTGTCGAAACAGGTGATCTCCTGACGGGCAGACCGCACACTGCAAAGTCTGCGAAGCCCGCCCCTATCCTGAAAGAACTCAAATTTGCAATAGCTTTCTGTCACTTGCCCCCCCCCGCTCCTGGTCGGACATCATGGCCGCATGCCTCACATAACTTTGGCCAGGAAGCTTTTCGCCTTCTGGACAGCAATAAATCTCAGTGTCAAACCTTGTAGCCGGAATGTGAATGAAACCGTCAACGCCAGATGTCAGCATACATTCAAAACCGTCCAAGTCTTGCGCTCCGCCCGGCACATGGGCATGCATGGCCATGATGTGCATTCTATAACCTGTGGGCATAGGAGGTCCCACGAATATCCCGAGAGCTTCAGAATGTTGCAGTGCATCATCCACGCCGAAGAAACCTTTTGCAGTTTGTCTCTCAGCCTGTGACCCGGTGTCAAGAATCCATGTCATTAGTGCCAGAGAATCCTTTCCAGTCGGCTTGTAAGAGAAGCTGAACAAATCGCTCCGAAACACCAGCAACCGATTTTGCACAATTGGAAGTGTCATTGCTTTATATGCGCTTTGATCTGGTCGTGGCAGGAGCTCCAACACACCGCCATCGTTGGCAATCCAGCGCATGAAGCACAACCTTCTTCTCTGTATAAACTGTAAATGATTGTCCAGGACACCTGCATCCGCATCCTGTCCACACTGCCGTCAACAGACATCCACAGCTCGCGATCAACCACAAATCACTGAACAGGCAGGTCTTGAATGCAACCTGAAACATCCTTGACTAGAGACTTTACCAAAAGCCCGAACTCAGAGCAAGCTGCAAAAACTCGCATGCCTTCGCAAATGATCAAGTTAATCCATAGCTTTACAAGTACATCAGTACATCTGTTGACACATGCCTACAAAAACAACCCGTGTCAACAAAGAGTGTCAGCTCAACCTGAGCGTTGCAATGCCTGGGCCAAGCGTATTTAGCCCCCCCAATTCCCTTCTCGACCTGGGTCCCGCATCATGTGGTTGCACAATGAATCGCGATCCCAGAGAACCGAGGACTTTTCCGGTCTTCCACAGTAAAGCCGTAGGTATACAGCTTTTGCGAAAGCTATTTCAATCTATGATTGCGAAAATGCCTTTCACTTGTTGAGATTGTTGGTGCAGATTCAGAGTCTTCTATGTCGTGCATAATTTACTTCCGTGCTCGTCGCCGAGCTGGAAAAAAGGCCACACCAACAAGATCCAGCAAGTGCACAAGAGAACCACCTGTTCTGTTCACTCCCACCCGCAACAGCCCAGTCAACAGACCTTGGGAGATTCCTGCCCTTTCAAGCAGAATCGGAACGTCACAACTAAATCGAAAGTTTTGAGTCAAGTCCTCTTCAGTCAGAGGCTGCGGGCGGAGCCTGTTGGACTCCTCAGAGTCTGCAAATGGCATCCAAACCATGCCTTTTCGCCGCCCGGCGCAAGTGAAGCCCAGCGCTTGAGTCGACAGCGGTGCTAGGACTTTGCACAAAGCCGTCAGCTCGGCATCTAACTCTGACAATGCCCAGGCAGCATCACCTTGCTTGTGCTTTCATGTCGGTGACTTTCGAAGGCCTTTAAGGTGTCTACATACCACTCCCCAGCATCTGCAGGCAAGGAGCTGTTCCTGGCAGAGTCTTGGAAGGTCGCCATTTTGCCAGAGCCATCTTGTCCGAAGTAGTCCGGCATCAGCTCGGCACGTGGACTTGCCTAAGCGTGTCGCAGAGCAGAGGAAACGATGCACGCGCTCGCCGGAAAGCCGACAAGCAGCTCATGCCTTGACAGCATTTCCGGACTCAACCAGGCATGCAAGATTCGACTATTCACAAGACACCCCCTCAGAGCTTCGCTTGGAGTTCAAACCTTGAACTGTCCTGTCTGAAGAGGTGCGAAGTTGGAAAGTGCCCTGGCTTCAGAGATGGCAGCATCCCGCACCAAGGCATCATCGTTCATGTGAATGCAACACCATCCATCCCGACCGATCGCGCCCTCAGATGCCAAGACTGACATGTCTCGCCACCACTGTGCCCCTGCTTCTGCTCATGCTGCACGCCCGCATTGCATGAGCGAATACTAAGAGCCAGGCCGTTAGATCGAATGCCAGCTGACCCAGCAATTGAATGCGGTCTGTCTCATCTTGATCTTCCGGCGGCCACTCTAGCATCTGCTTTGATGGGCCCATCTAGAAAGTTGCAAGCAGCGCCGCTTGCAGTCGAGGCCGAAGGCATGCTGACATGTCGAATTCATTGTACCTGAACCACTTGACAGCTGTGGCGAAAGCAGCGGATGAGAATCCTGAGGAGCAACAAGTTGCAGCGGCTTGCAGTACCACAGTCAGATCTGTTGCTGGCCTGTTTATACTCGCGATCACGAGACAGTTCTCATTCCATAAATGTCGGCTCAAGGCACTAGCTGCAGCCACATAATGCGCCGGTCCCTTCTGTGAAGCACTGCTGGAAGAATTGTTGAACGATCAGTGTGTGCCATGAAAGGGGAACCGGGCGGGCAGTGCCCTGGTGGCATGGAGCGAAGCTGATCTTTTCGAAAGATCAATTCGGGCAGCCAAAAAAAGTTAAGTGAGACTGCACATCCAGCATGTGCACGTACTACTTTAACAATCAATGCAGCATTATTTTCCAGTTCGGATACTCGACCCGCAACTCTTCCAAAACCCTAAAAGGCCCTAAAACCGACTGTGGACATCTCCACACTTGGTGTGTGCACCTCAGTCCGCGGCTGCCACAGCAATTTCTGCCAGGGGCAATCGTGGTTCAGGCAGCAAAAAACGTGAGTGTCTTGGGCCAGGCTATTCCAAGCCCAAAGACGCATTTTCTCGCCACTCAGAGAGCGCCGTCTGTACAGACAACAGTCTGAGCTCTGCGAAGCAATTGGATCTGACCCGCTGCACGAGCTGTGCGACGACCAAATCACTTCCCCAGATCTGACTTGAACTCTTGCTTGTTCAGCTCATCTACGAAGTCAGAGGCGTATCGAACGATCCTCATGACGGATGTCGCAGTCTGAAGCGTGTCTTATGTGGGGCGTGCTGCTAAGAACAGACAAGCCATGTCATGCGTTCATGCGACATTTTTGTTTGGACCTTTGCAGCCTTCAACAACGAAGCAGAAAGCTTGACTTCCACAAGATGCTGCAGGGTGTGTTGAGAACGTCAAGGGTCCTCAACGCCGCCTCGCTTCTTCTCATAAATCGCTGACAAATGTCACGGAAGCCTTGTGCATCAAGCCTTGGGCCAGAAGAGAGTAGCATTGCTTGACATTACCGGAAGAACCCATAATATAGGCGCCAAGCAGCATTGCCAGCTTGGCATCACTCACAGCAGTCAAGGTTCCACGGTGCTTCCAGTGTGTCCACAACACAGCTTCAGCCAGGTACCGCCTCTCTCCGACCTTGCTTTCGGCATCAACGCACTTTTACCATCCCACTCGTGATCCCCACGAATCAAGCTCATCGGCAACTCTGAGCCCAACTACTATGAAGGCCAGCAGCTGGGGCCACTTCTCCATAGGAGTCCGTGTACTCCAGGCTACCTGATACAACAATATACATTTTGGGTTCTGCCGGCTCCTCGCCCGAATTGAAGACAATGTCGGTACTGGAGAGGAGAAGCATGGACATCGCCTGCCAGAGGATTTATTGACGCACAGGCCCAGCACACCGCTGGTGCAAAAAAACGCCAAGGCCGGTGCTCTATGGCAGATCGGTTTCATGATCGGCGAGCTCTCGGAAAGCAGCTCCAGGAAAAAGGGCTGCCACATGAGGACCTGAGAATACATGTCCTCGGCTGGCAGTGCAAGGGATGCGCCTTTGGATTTGGGCCATAGGCGATTTTGCTATTGCATTGAAATTGAAGCATCCAAACATCCAAGGCTCGAAAGCCAGCTCCACTTTCAGCGGCTCGGAAATGACTTGGAGCAATTCTACAGATTCCGGGGTCAAGTCCCCTGAGATTGCATGCTTTGCATTTCGGCACACTCGCTTCGTAATGACTTTTGAGACGTTGTTCTGCTTCAGGTACCGCTTCAACGTCGCGAGCTGACGGGCTCCGCTGCCTCCGATGATGTACTGCTGCGTGAGGCCGGAGGTGAAGACGCCCATCATCACGAGAGCGACGACGAAGATGATGGTTCCTCGGCTGCATCGGGTACCGGGCACTACGAAAAGGCACTGCCAGCTGCTTGCGTCGTAGCTGCCTATGCCCACTGCGAAGAGCCGCTCTAGCGACGAGGCAGGCGTGATCTCATCCATACCACCTGCAAGGTCCAACAGCTAATTCCGAAACGGTCACCTGCGTGGCCGATCAAGCTACTGTTCCAAGCCTGAAAACTGAGACAAGGCCCAATGCAGAGAAGCCAAATACTGAGCATCAACGCCAGCAGTCTCGTAGTTCTCAATCTTTACCCAGGTATTTTCAGTTGTAGCGCGATTGCCGACGCTAAACCAAAGGCATGCCGTGAAGTGTGAAATCGTCAGCAGCACGACTGTAACCTTGCCGACCTGAATCATTGGTCCGAGGGTCTCAGACTGTATGCGCTCAGTCACATTAGCCATGATCTCCTGCATACGGACAAGCCGAAGCAGTCGGACGATTCGAATGATGCGCGTGCTGCGCGCCAAGTTTATCATTTCCATACTCCCAGTTGAGAAGATCACTTCGGCCCAGTCAGAAACCACGATCATCAGGTCAAGCGTCAGCCAAGTTCTTGCGTATCGCTTTAAGATAATCTTCAAATTGTATTCTACGGAGCCATCCGTCATGACAACACCTGTGATGCAGGAGAAGAAGATGTCGAAGGTCCAGAAAAGTCTTGTGGACCACTCCATAAAGTCAAGGAAGACGTTCTCGGGCAAAGTGTATGCCTGCATGGGAATCATGACCATGTCATAGAGCACCATCACCAAGCTCCCAAGATCCCAGGAGATCCGTATGTTTGAGTCCGGGTTCAGGATCCAGCCGTGTGGCGGTTGTTCCTGGTACTCGTCCTCTTCCTCACCTTTTTCAACAAAAAGAAGTGCGATGTCCGATCTTTAAGTTTGAAGCTTGAAGGCAAGACATGAGATGCAGCCAAAGAGTCGGAAAGGGACAGAGCTCTCAGTCTCTCCATGGCTACCACGCTTGAACTTCTTCATCTGCTTGGAAGAAGCTTTCCAGACCTGACAACAGACAAATGTTAATTGTGCGAGCTTCACATGCGCAGCCCTGCCTCAAGCATTTCATACTGCTCCTCTCCGGCCAAATTACCTTTGCATAGCGCATCTGGATCTAGAATCTGGAATGGTGGTACTCAAAATATGAGCAGCTCGGAAGACTGCTGAGGGGCACAAGGCACGCCAACGCTCGATGTAGCCAAGGTATGCCAAGGCGCTTCTTCCACTGTCACTATCCGAGTCATCATCGTCATCTTTCCGTTTGTCTTCCGAGGGCACGCCAGGGATCACGGACTCGGTTGGGCCCGGGTAGCTGTGCATTTGCTATGCGGAAAGGAAGGACTCTCAGGTCAGGGCCAGCTGATCTGACCCGGTCGGATTCTTTTTCCTTTGGGAAGGTGCTACAGCAGAGGCCAATAGCGGACACGTTCTTAGCAGAATGGTTTTCTCTTAGGCAGTCAAGCAGCTCTTTCTTCGATTTCCCCTGCGCTTGCGGGGTCTGTGCTTGCGCAATGTCGGGCTGTGGAAGGGGCTTCCACGGCTCTGCATTCCTCGGATGCAGGCAGGATCTTTCTGCTCCACAGCTGCCAGATGCCCCGACCGGCAACAAGCCTTGAACCTCAAGGATCCAGGTAAATCCTATAATCACCCAGAAGCTGCATTCCGCCACCCTTTGGCAGAACCCCTGAAGGCTACACTCTAGGACAACGGACAATGGAGTGGCAACTTCTTGGACGAGGAAGTTGTTCTTAGAAGCTTCTGACTGAGGATCAGCCTTAGTGGATAGCCGTCAGAGGTCAGAATCCAGAATGCAGGCAGGACTCTGCATAGCAGCACCATTGGGAACCCATGCCATGAAGGCTTGCCAGCTCCCACCAGGCGCTTGGTTCTTCCCTCCCTTTCTCTGGTTCCTTCCGCCTTGCTGCTGATGGCCTCGGTCTACTGAAAACAAGGTCCCCTCGCATGATACTCACGTTACACCCTCTTGGTCACGAACCGGGAGGGGGAGGGAATCCCTTCTCATCCTGCTTCTGTTTGAAGGACTGGGGTCCAGATTCTTCTTCGTCCTGGAACTGATTCCTGCCGGGGCACAAACCCTAAGCCACAACATGATGCTCGCGGTTCCATGAAGCGCTGCTCCTCTGTCCACGTCGCGGCTTCTTTTTGGGCTCAGGGACAATGTTTTGAAACATCACCTTGACCCGCCGATTTGATTGGTTTGGAATACACAATAGCACAGAGAAGATCGCAAAGGACTTGGCTTGCAGCAAAAACTGAGTCTCTCGCATCTCGTACTTGATCCGTCGACTTGAGGCCTAGCTTTTCGCGGAGCAGCATGTTTTCTGCCATCAAGTTCGCGACCTTCGCACAACGAGATTTCGCTCTTCACGAGCAGAGGACATACTCTATCTGCGGCCTCGAACTCATGCGCCAACTGCACTTCTTCAAGGTTGTCAAGGTGGTTCATCAGCACCTGCCGTGACTTTGTTGACGGCACTAAACACATCCAAACACGACATGCAGGGAGGCCTCCTCTGCCTGAGCACGAAAATCAGCCACGCAGCGCGCAAGGCCAGTTTCCAGCCTCAGCGGAGTCCGAGCCAAAATGCCATGCCCTTTAATCTGACTTCCTTGACAAATGCACACAGCTGTGCATGCCGAGCCGCTGTTCAACTTGCTCTTGCAAGGTTTTATTCTCTGGACTTGTCGCAGTCGCATGACTTGCTGTTGTGACGCTCAGTGGCTTCGGCTGTGGCTCCTTGATCTCTTTCGATAGCGCTTTTATCTCTTGCGCATGAGATTGTATGTCCGTCACGATAAGCGGGATGTCCACTTCGCCCTCCTAGCAGAGCAGGTGCACGTCACTATCCCAGTTCATTGCTCCGCAGACCTGTCCTCTTCAGGCTTGAGAGGAGCTTGCAGCTGAACCCTCTTCTTTTGTGAGGGATCCTGCAGCTAGGCGAATGTGAGCGTGTGAGCATGGCTCTCAGAAGCAAAGGTGCATTGAGTCAGGAGACCTTGACCGCCCCTTTCTGCACCAGTGCTGGCTTTATCGGCTCGGCCTCCATGAAACTAATCATTAGTGTCTCTCTCCCGCACGTTCAGCGAGTATCAGTGAACAAACCGAGAGGCTTCATCTGGGCGTGCTGCTGCATGTAGCTCAGAATTTCGGGACACATGAAGCCAAGAGGCCATTCCGGCTTGCTCGTCTCAGCGCAAGCTGTACTGCCTGCCTGTGATCTTACGCTGTGGCAGTCGCCACACTCGCTACGCGCAAGCAAACAGTAAATCCTGTGCACAGCAAGCCGATTCACTGGCCTTCCGGATAAAGACGCCACCAGAACAAATGCATAAAACATACAGGTATTGCGAGCCAAGCTGATCATGGAAGGCGGTGAAGCCAATGCTTGCATGAGTTGGCTCTGCACGGTCTTATTCTCCAAGTATGAGGACTTTATGAGTTATCATGTTGTGCTTCGTGTACTTTTTGCTATGAGCAGCAACAGTGCAAAACACTCACAACCTGCTTGCCACCCGATGCATAAGCACCAAAGGCAGTGATGTCGAGCGGGGACTATTGACAGATGAAACTCTCTAGACGGAAAATGCATTGCTGAGGCTCCTGGCTTTGACCTTAAAAAAGGTGGGAACAGCTTCCGCTAGAGAAAGCATTCTCAGCAGCAGCTTTCAGAACATTATTACACCAAAGCGGGCTGGTACGCAAGGTGGACCGCTTCCATTAACTTGTCCCGAGTGGTGAAAATACACACTACCGAACGAATTCAATCCACCAGCCACCGGCAATTCTCGAGTACCTTGAGCACTCAAAGTGTCCATAAGTGTCCTGAGCCGTCGATTAATGTCACTGAGCTCTCGTGCAAGCTGCTAGCACTTTGGCCAACAGCACCAATCAAAAGCGGGAGGACGGGGCGAGGCGGCTGAGGGCCGGGAACCCCCCCCCCCCGTGGGGCCCCGTGGAGGCCCAGGCTCGCACTGAGCGGGGCCGCGCGGATGTGAAACAAAGGGCACTTCGCGCGGAATTGGCTGAAGGCGTCTCTGCGAGAGAGCGCCGTTTCGCGTAGCTACCTGGCGAGAGACAGAAAATCCCCCTGACAGCAATAATCAGAGGCCCGGAGCGAACCTAGCTCCATGGACACGGAGAGGGAGCTCGAGCCCAACCTCACCAACGTCCTGTCCATGGAGCGAGTCGACGATGCTCGACCGCTCAGCTCGTGACGAAATCACGTTGGCAATCCTCCAAGTCGCCGTCGTCGGAGAATCCTGCCGATGCATCCAAGTGGGACAAGCTACGCCTCTCCACAGGCCAACTTCGAGTTTTCGAGACGGCTCGGGTCCAGAAGCTACACTTTTCAGCTTCTGTACTGTCTATCTGCTTGCTTGCTTTGTCTTGCATTGTGTTTGGCAGGCAGGCTGAAAGCACTGATAACTGTCAGGCAAGGCATTTAGACAGCCTTCTTTTGCTGAGCAACTCTCACCTTGACCCTGCAAGCCCAGTGCCGGTCCTTCAGCATCCACATGGTCTGCGTGCGTCTCCATGAGATTTAGCCTGCGGGTGTCAGACAGACTATATCGTTTCGTAGCAGTAGCATGCCATGCTGCCATGCTTTACTGCCAGCGCGTCCGCCGCTCCGCCTGCGTGAGACTGTGCGCGATGACAGGGAGAGGGAGGCAGCAGCAACCCTTGGAGGCCATTTAATTTGCCAAAGGCCAACCCGCCACCAAACAACGCTCACTCCGCAAAGCTCGGCACGAATTGCCAGAAAACGTGATGACGAGCCCGAGCAATGTCACGAAGGCCACGCAGCCTTAGCATATTCCGACATCCTAAACTGGTGTGTCAAAGAACATCTTCTTACAAGAGCCATAGCACGCTAGCCTGAAAGGGCTGGAGCACCTACAGTACTTTCACTTGAAGCCCCGAACTCACCTGAAATTCGAGCGACACATGCAGAATCATAGAATCATGAAAGCAGTTGCCAACGGCTTGTCGCTGCAGGGCCTAAGGAGCTGGCCAGCGGCGAAGGCCGAGACGAGTTCCCAGATGTGTGAGTCTTGCAAATCCTGTGCGCTTCAGCACCACTGTCCATGGCTCTCGGACTGTCGGCCATCTTTGCCTGCGTCTGGCTATATAGCCTGGAATACTTCTGCAGAAGGTCCTCGGCAGGAATCGGAAGCAGGAACAGCTAGCAGCGGCTACACGAGTGTAACACAGTCCTCCACGGGAAGAAGAACGTCCAGCGCCCGTGACTTGTCGCTGGTGATTTCCAACCATCGTCTTCTGTTTCGCTTTCCGCCTCACGGTGCGCGCAACTTCTCCTTTATTCCAAGGAGGACTGGGGCGCTGGGAAACCGCCGGGGCAGGGGCCGGTGCCGCATCTCACTGAACATCTGCTCCAGGCTTCCCAGTCCGACCACACGCAGTAGGATGGTTCATGGCATTGTCTCGGACATGATGTGGCCTCTTGCGTGTCTGCATCGTCACAGTTCAGCCCACCATTCTCGGCATACTGTATGATATTCCGGCTGCGGAAGCGTTGGCCATTGCACTTTCCACAGGCACCCCATTCACGCCAGTCACCCAATTTGCAGTCTCTTGGAGGAGGCAATACACATTCGTTGCGACTGCATTCGCGGACTTGGGTCATCGGACCTTCGCAAGCCTGACCCACAGGCTGCATCCGGCTAAACTACAAGCTCAGAGAAATCATGTTCGTCCTGCCTGGCCCCCGTTTGCAGCTTCGGACACGATGGTCCTCGAACGTGTGTGCATGCCACCGTCGCATGTGGCGCTGCAGACCGACCAAACCTCATGACGAACACACATCAACATACTACAACTGCATACAACTGCACTGCACAATCAGGCGACCATCCTGGAGGTGAATAACCTTTTAAGTTCAAGCTCTCTAGGCTCCCGGCGCCCCACATGGAGAATCGACAGTCGGCCTCACGTCAGCACTAACCCAGAGCAGTCCGGGAATGCATCGACTTTCACGGCACAGGCACAATGGGACTCGTGGAGCACCCTGCTGGCGGCGCATCTCCAACAACCGGATTGCAAGTCCTGCACCAGGCTTGGAATGCTTTTCTACCGCAGATTGCTACCCTTCCGGCCTTGTTTCTTTCAGGTTTCCAACACACCACTTGCCTTTGCCGCGACCAAATCTGTCGACACGCCTGTGACAGCCCGCATAAGACGGATCCTAGCGCCTGGTGTTCTGCCATGCCACATCTGCCATGTTGGCCTGTTGCGGCGCTGTAAACCGTCGCAAGTACGGGTGCAGGGGGTCCACTGAGACCACCTTATCAGGTGAACGAGCATATGTCTGCCAGCTTTTCTAGGACGCCTGCAGAACCTTAAACATGTCGCAGCATCCATGCAACGGACGAGACAACATCACATTGCTCTTGGCTCAGGTACCACCTCCGCGTGGTCAAGGGTGGGACCCCTAGGGGGGTAGGGATGCTAAGAGTAACCTGCCTGTGGCGCTATGATTGGTGCATGATGGATGGATGATTCTAGTGGCTGGTTTTGGTCATCATTTTCATGGTGATGTTTCAGATACGAGTCCTCTTTCCACCGCCTGGCCATGAGCATGGGTTTTCCTTACCTGCAAGTTGGCGAGACTCGAGTTCGTCGTGCTGTTCCTGATGGCAGTGCCTGGACCTCATGGGACTTAGGAGTTGCAACGAACGCCACCTCCTTTGGAAGGCAAAATTAGCGCGGTGCCGGTTGGGTTGCTTCGTGCAGTGGCAGACTGGCCGCCAATTCGGCTAACCACTTCTTCGTCTTCGTGGTGTTCGGTGTCCTCTGCTGGAATGGTGATGGCTCTGGCGACTCGGGTTCACGGAGGTCGCCACAAACATGGTATCCTCCTCTTCGGGGAGGTTTCGATCCGGTGATATGTCACTCATGTGACTCTGTCTGACATGACGTCTGTGTCCCCTTGGATCCAGGCGTGACTTTGTTTTGGTTTGGATAGACGGAGAGACTGGCTCTGCTGGCTTCTGTCGATAGCATGACCCTGCTGGACAAGGTCGTGCGCCAAACACTGTGATTTGGTTTCTGGTGGGCTGCGTGGCTTCGGTTACTTCGGTCACTGAGGCGTTGTACTGAGCTCGTATGACGTGACCCACTGAGTGGCTTCTGTGAGAGCTCATTTTTGTTCAAGTTTTGATGAGCTAGGTTTCTGATCTCCGTTGGAGGCCTTGGCATCAGTTTTCCCTTTGACTGATTCAAGGGCCTCGGCCGTGGTTATGTACAATTGTATTTTGTGATTGCTTGCAGCGTTGATTTTGATTTGCACCTTTCCGGTGCGCGCTGTGAGGCTTGTATGTTTGGCTATTGAGCTTTGAGCTCAGCATTGTGATACGGATTGTGGCTTCGCCGCCGCGATAGGAGTTAAGTCCCTTCTCGATGGACTTCTCGCTTCGACATGTTGTACATGCCCTCTGGGAAGCAGTGCTCCCGCTTTGCTTAGCAACGCCAGCACCGGTCCCGCATGTCACTTACAGTTCTTTGGTAGCGGTCGTTGAGGACTTTTCGAAGGCTCATCGATTCAATGGAGAGATTTAGACAACATCACATTAGGAGGCGTTGCGGCGAGCGTTTTGCCTCCAGCATCCGCCCTTGCTATGCACTTCATCAACGGACTCGTCTTTGCCAACAGCCCCGTAATCATCCATCCAATCTTAAAAAAGACAGATGCAGTAGAACACCACAGGCAACAAACAACCGCACACCATCGTCTGGGACCCTGACGATGCAAAGAGGCAGTCTACCGGCGCTTCACAGTCCACATCCGTGTTGCAGAACCTCGTCTGGCGAGCCTGCAAGTCTGGAAACCGCTCTCTCACGCAAATCTTGCCCCGATAGGGCCCTGCTGCCTTTCCACAAGTTCAGGGTTGGCTCGGGGCCCATCACCCCTTTCCCAGCTTGCCAACACGGCAGCAATTGAAATCAGATTGAGGTGTAACTGTTCCCCATTGTTCTTCAAAATTCGTACCGTGCCCATCCTGTCGACTCACATCTCTGACATCTGGAGTAAACGGGAATTGTGGAGTACTCCATGAGCTTTGGCTTTTCTGCGGGGAGATCGAAAACTGTCCGTTCGAGCGTTCTTTACTTGCAAACCGATATGTAACTTCTTATCGAGTAAATATCAGAACGATATCTGCTTCTCTCTCTCGCTCTCTCTCTCCCCCTCTCTCTCTCTCTTGGAAACTCCAAGCTTCGCTACTTTGAAAATGTTGGACTCCTCCTCCATTTTCGTTATACCAACATGCCGAAGGGCCCTTCTTAAAATGAAACAGCATTACCCATGAAACGATAAAATCGCTGGAGCACAAGGGCCACAAGGGCTGAAGAACAAGTCTTGTTGCTGGCCGCTAAAATCCAAATCACCGCAAACAGATGTGGAGACGCACCCGCGGCAGTTCCCCTGAGTGTCACACCGTTCAGACTTCCCCAAACATCCAACTCTGCAAAGACAAGCACTACTGCGTTGCGAACACGGCGAAAGTATTCGCCTCCCAACTCTCGGACGTTCTTTTTCCCGACCCGAAAGTCTTGGAGCGGTTTCTCGGTCTGCGAACCGGGACCCTTCAGGTCCCATCTCGCGACCCTCCGTTCTGTACGAACAGCGCGACTCACGGGCGGGAGTGGTGGGTAAACGAAAAAGCTGACACACTCGGGCCTCGGAGCTCGGCTTCGGAGGATGCTTCTCTGCGAACAAGCGAAACTGGAGAAACTGACTTAAAAGCGAACCGGAACTGTACTCTCTCAGGAACTTCGCCATGCTTGTCACTCTTTGCACACGTGCAAAACACGACAAGCACTACTGCGTTGCGAACACGGCGAAAGTATTCGCCTCCCAACTCTCGGACGTTCTTTTTCCCGACCCGAAAGTCTTGGAGCGGTTTCTCGGTCTGCGAACCGGGACCCTTCAGGTCCCATCTCGCGACCCTCCGTTCTGTACGAACAGCGCGACTCACTCCACTCTCGCGCGCTGTTCCACCACTCTCTGCGCGCCCAGGTCCTCAGCGAACGTGCCGAACTCGGTAAAGAGAGCGTCCTCTGGAAGTTCTGGTAGACGCCGGAGCCAGTCGTAGGCTTCTCCGAACTTGAAGTCATGCCGAACACATCCAAGTGATGTTGCAAGCGACCAGTCGTTTCTAGAAACTCCATCGGATGCGTTGGCTGCGGACGAAACTCGGTGAAAGCTCAACGCGATGCTCTTTGAAGCCAAGAATCTTGCGAAACATCCCAACACCTTCGTAAAGAGGCCGTCCTTGGAGAAACCTTTCTGTAGAGCGTGCTCGGCCGCCGAGTTGTCGACGAAGCACAGCACGTGTCCGCGAACTTGGGAAGCGACCACTAGAAGAGAAAGAACTTGAGCCAACATCTCCAGCCAGAAAATGAAGGCCTTGGAGGTTGCTGTCCGCTCGAGAACGTCTCGCGGAACTTCAGACCTAAAAGCTACCCGTTCTCCCGTCGGCGAAAAGAAAATTGCTCCCCATCCATTGGTGCTGCCCCTTAGGATCGAATGCGGAATCCCCTCTCTGATCCACCGGTTAGCTGCACGAACGGAACCTGAAAGTGTGATGTACGCGTCCGCGTACAGTACGAACACCGGTACTCCTAAAGGTTTAAGCGGAATCTGCATCGGCTTGAGGCTCGGGAGTTCCTTAAGCGCGGCCCTGAGTGGGGAACCCAGTGCGACAGGTTTCTGCAGGCCTCCGTGCTGTCGAGCGAACATCGGCTTGAGCAGGGCCTTGCCAACCTGTCCAAAGACCCACGAACAGGCGAAGTTGAGCTTTCCGGCGAGTTTGGCTGCGTCGCGTGGGTGCAGAGCGTCTTCTGCTAATATTTTGCTGATCTGTGCGGACAGCTTGTCGATGCGACTCTCACCTGGCGAGGCGAACAGGTACTCTTCCGTCATCTGCCAATCGACTCCCAGCAATGTCTGTGACTTGGCTGGGGGTTTGGCCTTCGCCTCCTTCATCTTGGTGCCGATGATGCGGTGGAGCTTCGGAAAGGACGCGAACGAAGGTTCGGCTGTCGTCTCAGACTCGCACTTGTAGAAATCGTCCACGAAATGAGCGGCGGCGATGTTGAGGAGCGAAATTGACAAGAAGCACACTGCATCAGCGAAACGAATATATCCCCAAACGGATCCCGAGGATCCAAAAGGAAGTACTTGGTGAGGCCAGACTCGCTCGTCTCCTTCCTCCGGTAGCAACATCGCGCACTCCTTCGGGTTGTGAACGGGGAAGTTCCTGTAGGCACCTTCGTGGTCGACCGCCGACAACGTCGGTCGAGAGAAGTCTTAGCGGCCCTGCGCACACTCGAAGCGACCGTGGGTGTTCCTTGGTACGGCGGGCAGTCTGAAGCCCACACTGTCGCGTTGTGGCCGCTCCTAAGCCAATCATCTGCTCTGCGAACTTTGTCTCCTTGAACCACGGGAAAGGCCTTGGCGACGAAAACTTGCTGTTCCGACGAGCGGCGCCGCAACCACTCGTCGGGAAAAGGGCCCGCGAACCTGGCTTTTGCTTTTTCTGCGAGGACCTCCTTCTTGATGGCGACCGAGTGCTCGTCGACCTTAGAGGAAGAAAGAAGTCGTGAAGCGTGTGCCCTGTTGAAGGAAACGAACTGTTCCTTGGACCAAGGAGACGAGTACTTGCTGTCCTGTCGTAGAAGCCACTCGCTCCCAGGCGGTAGCGGACCAAGCAACTTGAAACCCCAAAAGAGCTCGCTGACCAAGTCTTGCCACTCCGGAAACTCGAGGAGGTAGAGCAAGTGCGCGAACGCGAGCAACTTCACCGCGAACTTGGAGGTGCCCTGCTTGTAAACTTCCTGGACGTGGGCCGGCGCGGACGACATCCACTCGACCTGCTCATGCTCCAGCTCATCGACGAACTTCTCGATGTCTTCGACCACTGAGCTCCTCCAGTGGTTAATCCTGGGTCCCATGCGCTCTTGTTGCTGAAAGGCGAACTCGAGACACGGGTTGACGTTGTCGCTCCCAAGTCAACGAAGTTGACCATGCGACGTGCTCTCTCTCATCATCGCCGGGGCCGGTGAGGCGAACTTGTTCAGGTTCGTTCGGGTCCCACCTACAACCACTTCGCCGCCACCATGAGCATGCCCTGAGGAAAGGTCGCGACCCTTCGGGATGGTAACGAAGCTCGAACGTGGGGAACGGCCTGTTGTCGTACCACTGGCGGTTGAGTTGAGAAGTCACCTCTACGACCTTGGCCGCAAGCAAGATCACGAACAGGAGAAACCGACTGGTGGGGAGGTGCCACGAGTTCCCTAGTTGTCTGCATCGCGACCTTTCGGAAACTGCCTTGGTGTAGCCCTCGGGAAAATCATGAAGAAATTCGCGAACGGGTGGCGAGGGGGTGCCGAGCTTGCCCTTCTCTTCGACCAGAGCGTACGCCCGGTACTGCCACGGAGCGAACTGTTGTCCGTCTTTGCGCCATCTGCTCAAAGTCTCTGGCGACTCGTCTCGTGTGCGTTTGAGAGGAGGTGGACGGCCCTCCGAGGTCGGAGCTGGCGTGGTTAAACACGGAAAGCGAACTGAGCCGGACTCGACCTGCTCGCCGAATTTCCCACATCTACACTGTGTAGCCACCTGCCTCGGAAACCGCGAACTAGAAGGGACCAACTCCCACTGGCGATTCCAATGTCCCCAACGGGCCATGCCGGACGCAATCTGTGGGGCGACCGTGTCGGAGCATATCGTCAAGTGTCGCCTGCGTCTCCTTGGCCATGACGATGTTCTCAAGGATCAGCGCGAACTTGAGCTTGCATGCATTCTTGAATGGTCTCCACCACTGATGAATCCATTGAGCGAACTTTTGGCCCTCCGAGCCGGCTGTACCTTTCGCTGCGTCGCCCTTGATCTGCGAAAAGTCTGGGCACGGTGGTGCGCATGCGACCAAGACGAACGTGGACTCGGGGCACTGCTCCTTCAGCGGCGGACATGGCATCGCCCTGCTGTATGACTTCTGGGTGTCGTGCGCGAACCACTTTATGACAGTCCTCGTCTAGCTCCCACGACCACGATACGACGGGTCGTATCTGAAGATCCAACAACGACTGGTGAGCACTGCCGATGCCGTCGAAAAAAGAGAGCAGTGCGACCTTGCCTGATCTGTGGCCTGAGCTTGCGACCTGTTGATTCGGCGTCGGCTGATTTCCCGAAACCTTGTGCGTCGGAGCGGCGAGCTCGGAGCGACCAGCTCTGGCCAAGGGCTCCTGGGGCTGCGGCAAAGGCTTCGGCTCCACGGGCTCTCCACCAATCTTAGGGGGAGCGGGGACTAAACCGAACCTAGGCGGAACAACTGGGCGCGACAGGGCCGCGGGACTGGGCGCGACTGACAAAAGGCTGTGGCATCGGATGCGAACTGCACGCGCTACCTGCACTTAGAGGGAGGTCGGGGCTACGCTTAGGGGGGGAAGGAGGACCCTGAGCTGTCCCTAGCCCTGGTTGGGCTGCGCCTGTGCGGGCTGCGTAGATGCTGTCGCCGTCCCGGAGTGGCTGAACTTGCACGAAGCCCCATACTTGCAGAAACCGTTGGCGAACAGACGACACGGTGGGCGGACCTGAATTGCGGTATTGTAGGGAGCGGATGTGCGAAACTTGCCCTTGCCGAACCCGTCCTTGGACTTCCCTTTGCCGTCGTTGTCTTTGCCTTTGCCCTTGCCGTCGGGCGGCATCCACTTCCACTTCGCCAGCGCGTCGTGGCGCTCTGCGCTTGTAATGATCTTGGTGACACCCTCTTGAAACGAACCCTCTGCGCGGAGATGCATGGCCAGATCCCACGAAGTCTTGCGGTAGTACTCGCGGATCTGGGGGATCTTGTTTTGGTTGTCGCGAACGAGGTTGATGAAGAAGTCCACGAACTGACCGATGACGAACTCCTCCCCCCAACGGGCGAAAATCATGGCCCATCTCACTGCCTCAAGCGCGTCGATAACCGTCAAGGCTTTCTGAGGCTCAGGGATGCGGCGGTCCTTGCGAACCAAGACGCCGCTGGAGTCGAGCGACAGTGCCTCGGCGAAGCGGTCCTCGGTCTTGGCGAACGGGTTCACTTGGCGACTCGGCGTGAAATTCCTGGAGGAGATCACCTCTCCTAATTTAACAGGAGTGAACAAGCGCGAACTCTCAAACTCGAAGACCATCCTGGCGAGCGTCTCCTCCGCGCCGACCAGAAGGTGCACCGGGAAGGTCCGGTTGCGACCCTCTATCTGCGAACTTTCGAAGTCCTTGATGCGCTTGGCCCAATACCCTTTGGGCAAGGTCTTGGGAGCCTTCGACGGATCTGCCGTCGATGTCGCTTGCGAACTCGGTGCCGGTTGCGAACCTGAAGGTGTTGCCGTCGGTGACAAATGGGATGCCCTAGCGAACTCGATCTCGTCGACGATGTGTTCGAGGACTGCCGCTGCGACGTCCAGGGCGACCTCGTCCAGTTTAAGCTCGTTTTCGCCGATCTTCACTCCCAGTTTGAGGGGTTCCAAGGTGCGTGCGATCTTGGATCGATCTGCGAACATATGGTACAAGACTCCCGAACTCGTAATGCCTCGGTCACGAAGGAAAACGAGGACTTGCTTGTCGAGACCGGCGGACATTGCTAGGTCCTCGAACTTGGGAAGCGCACCTGCCAAAGAGGTCGTCATGCTGCCGAACTTGAACTGTCGGAGTCGCCGGACTCTTCGCTAGGGGGAACTACTGGCTGCTGTTCCTGAGAGCTGCGAACCGCTGGTGCCTCAGTAAAGCACTTAGCACATCTGGAGAATCCTGGTAACACTGACGGGCGCCGAAGATGGTTAGACGAACCATAGTGCCAGCGACCACAAGCGGACACCCAATCGAAGCTCTGCAAAGCCTGTTCATTCTCGCACGGCTTGTGAGCGAACTTGGTTCGCGTATTATGCACGAAAACCGCCTTGTTCTGCCAGCATTCGGCCACAACTCGGCGAACCACTGACTCGACTTCGTCAGGGGGAACCCTTTGCACATGCTGTTGACTCGAACTCGCGGCACTCTCTGGGCTCGGCCGAAGTAAGGGCCGAGCGAACCTGCGCGGCTGTCTGATCTGGGACGAAAATAGCGTCTTGTACGTATCTCATCACGGACATTGAGCCCCACCGGCCAATCACTTGAATCACCGGCAGGGGCACCCCCGCACTTGCGAAAAGCTGCGCTCCCGAGACGCGGAAGCAATGTTGTGACCATTTCTCCAGCGCAGTCGGCGACCATTCGTACAAAGTCTCTTGATGCAAAACAAAAGCACAGATCCGAGCCAGCTGAGTCAGTTGACGCTGGGTCACAGCGGACTGGCCGTCGCCGAACAGCGGCTGCGAAGGGTCGTACGACCCTGACTTCCGTCTGCGAACAATCATTTCCAACAGCGCATGAAAAACGCATAAAGGATGTCTGCCCGAACTGCACTTGCACCTTTGCAGAGCCGTGAACATGGTAGCCTTATCTTCGGAATGCGGACAATGTCGCTCGTGTTCCAGCGAACAGATACAGACGTGTCGTCTCTCGCAACCCTTGCCTTCGAGGTCTGTCTTGCTCACTGGCAGACGAACTGTCACCGCCCTTTCGGATCTGTTAAAACGAACATCCTCGCCCTTGACCCCTGCGACCTCGATTCCGCGGAGAAGGAACCACACTGCAGTGATCGCCGTAGCAAACGGTTCCTTCACTCTAAGCGACATCGGCACTTCCAGTTCAGTGTACGCCTGAGCGCAGACATGAAATCGAGCCGAACATGGTCGAATGAGATGTTGAGCTTCGCTGCTGCGGGGCCAATGCCACGCGTGATCGAACGAATGGCCTGTGCACGAGCCAAGTCGAGCTGCTGCGACCATGTGTGACCTGCTTCGATATGGCGCGATTTTGCAATAGCGAAACATTGGGCAGCAGAGCGGTACCGCCCGACCTTCATCAATGCTCCTATCGCGAAAATCAGCTCCACAGTCACCGGAAGCGGAGCCATCTTTCTTTTAGCGGCCATGAGTGTCCACGTCGCCCAGCGACTCTCGCGTGGTGCTTGAGACGACTTCGCGAAACGACCCTGAAGGAACTCGCGATCTGCCTGCTCTAAGTCCACGACCACCCTCTCGTTCTCGGGGCCCGGTGCCAGGCCAATGCGCTGCAGCGAACCTCTGGCGTATGGGTGCACCTCCGGGATGTCGCGGCGGACCTGGGCTCGGGCGGGCTGTGACAGAAAAAGGCGATCCATAGCCACGTCTCCGATCATCGCCCGGATCTGCGACCTGGGGGCGTTCTCGAGTTCCCTGGCTGACTTGATCCCTGCCGATCGCAACTGGCGAACAAAAGCAGAATTTCCCGTCGCTTGCAGAACTGTGACCAGGCTTGCAAAAGAAGAACGGTCGGCATCACACGGAATATGAAACATGGTGAACTAAGGGGGCGCGACCTTGAACGAGCAGTACTGCTCAGTGCTGAGACACTGCAGAGCGGACGCTCTGTGGATTAATGCGAAAACCGAACTGTCGAAACTGACCTGGTCTAAAAGGTCACCTCACCTCGAACGAACGACCAATTATCTCAAGCTGCGAAAGAATCTACGAAAAACATGTCGAACTTGCTGGCTGCACTCGCACATATAACACGTCCCCACGCTCACTTGCGAACCTCCTTCTTTTTGCACCGAACAGGAAGACGCGCACTCTCGAAGGAGGGGCTGTACAGCCGAACAAAAGGCGAACGTAGGCCACGACCATCTAGTTACCC